>QZGG01000975.1:0-87439 GCA_006409495.1 Sedum album | reverse complement strand
ATTGTTAGGGATAATCTACTTTGGTTTGACATTTTGGGTTGATGATCAATTTTATATTTTATGAAGTTAATTAAAAAAGCAGGTTTATAAATTGTGTATTAGTTCACTGGTTACATACATATGGTCAACGATCGCATTCTTATGTTTCATGATTTGCTATATCATGATTTGTGATTTGCTATAACATGATTCATGATTTGCAATACTATGATTCAAGATTTGCTATAATATGATTCATTATTTGTTATGCTTTGATTCATGATTTGTCGTGATATGATTCATGCTCTGCTATGCTATGATTCATAATTTGTCATACTATGATTCATAATTTGCTATACTATGATTCATAATTTGTTATACTATGATTCATAATTTGCTATACTATGATTCATAATTTGTTATAATATGATTCATGGGTTATACACTATTACAAACTTAAATTGCGCAAATTTTGGCCTTAACCCTCACAACTAACGACCATACTGTATAACATAGTGTAACTTTTGAATCATATCATCTAGTCATGATTTGCTCCGACATGATTCATAATTTGCTATCATATGATTCATGAATCATATCCTACAAAATCATGAATCATATTATATTACAGAAAGTGGTTGGTATTGTAAATCACTAATTGAATACTTGAAATTGATAGGAAAAATGTGTTATAATTTTTTCACGTAACTTTAAAAAATTAAACCACCTTCACATCAAAAAATTTGAATGTACATTTTCCATATCATAAAATTCAATGTCGGTTCCTTAAAATAAGGGATTGATATTAATGAGTATATTTGAAAAATATATTATGCAGTGTATTTCCAATATTGCCCTTTTGTAATTTTTTGTTTTAATTAATATTCTTTATTATAACCGTTGATTGAAATCTAATGGGTGGTTTAGATTTGTTTGCATTTTATAACCAAACTAGCACTTTTCATTTGATCCATTCTTTTTGTTGTTATGTTATATAATTTGTTTATTTTGGTGTTGGATTGAATATGTTATTGTGTTTAATATGTTGTGTAATTTGTTTATTTAGGTAGTGGATTGAATATGTTGTTGTTAATATGTTGTGTAATTTGGTTATTTAAGGTTTTGGATTGAATATGTTGTTGTTGATATGTTGAATATTTTATTATTAGGATTTGGATTGAATACGTTTGTGTTAATTGATGAGTTGAACTTTTTCACTCATCTAGTACTCGATCCTTAGACAATATCATTAAAAACTTGGTAAAACGAATTTATCCTCTTTTCAGGTATCAGATAGAGAGACGAAAGAATCAAAATTATCGAACAAAATTTGAATTTTGGTGTCAAAAGGGTGGCAGAATCTCGGTACGGTACCGAGGGTACCGACTTGTCCAATTTATGCTGAAGCTACTGATCAAATTTTCTTAGGTATGATACCGAGGGTATCGAGTGTATTGAGCTAGAAAAGCAAAAAATACATCGGTACTACGGATGCACCTCCGGTCGTACCCGGACCGGACCGGATTAGGTCGGTCCGGGTCGACCTGATGACCCGTAATCTCACGAAATATTGGACCGAGGACTGGACCGAAACTATTCAGACCGGGTTAAATCCGGTCCGGTTCCTGGTCGGACCGAAAAACCCGATTTCTAATTTTCTATTATATTTAAGTTTTAAATTCTAATTAAAATATTATTAGTATATCTTAACTATATAAGAAATGGATAAAAGGCTGCATTAGCCTAGCAGTATGTAGTTAGATTATAAATAAATAGGTCATGGGTCGATTCTGGACTTTGAATATATTTTAGGGTTAATTCTAGATGTGTGATTATAAAGGTGGTGAAATTATGCAGATAGTCATCTGTAATTAACCCTAAGATAAATTGAGGATATGAATTGTATTTTATAAAAGACGAGGCTTCACATCACATGTAGAAAACTAAAATAGCGGAGCTCCACTCGGCGTGAGTGTCGGCAGGTATTGAATTTTACTAAAGTCCTTCAGTTCAACTTAGTGATTATTTACTTGATTGAGATCTGTGCAACTCAGCCTTTTTTAAAGACTTTTTGAGAAGACGAGTAATTTTTTATGTTGAAACCAGCCAAAATCTGGCAAACAATGTGCCGAAGGTACATCAACTTTATTACCTAACAAATAAAATAATTGGTGTGATTAGTGTCCGGATCGCTTAACCACTCACATGCTCCGCTATCTGTCAGTCATTTATTTGTCTGGAGTGGTAGATACGGTCATCGCGGAAATTACACATGACAGGAAGATATTTGTATAAGAAAGGACCTAACAGTGTGTAAGAGATTCACATTATATTTCGTTCTAGAGTAAGTATAATCTTGAAACTTTGGAGTGATTGTATTCAGCTTTTGGGAAATAATCATGGCTGGAGCAGAATTTGCATTAACGGCCGGGAAGGTATTGTTTTCCAAATCTTCCTATGATTTTTTCTTTAAATGGAAGCTTGACAAATCATTACTTGATGCGTTAGAGACGCAAGTCAATAGTACAAAGGCCTTACTTAAAGTTGCAGAGGTGAGGCGAATGGAAGTAGACTCTAATGTTGATAAATGGTATCAAAAGGCCCAATATGCAGTCTTAGATGCAGAGGATCTGCTGGCCATTATTTTCACAGATATCAACATGGAGAATTATATCCTGGGTGAATCTCCAAGAACTAGTGATGTCATTAAGGAGAAGTTTAAGTATAAAGGTAAGGATATCGTTCGTAGTATTCATCCATACAAAAGTACCAGAAACAGAAATGAGGGAAGCTATCCAAAAGCTGCAATCTATAGAAGCTCAGGCGACCCATCTTGGTATAGATAAAAACGATGAGCCGATAAAGTTAAGAGAGACCAGAATGACTGCGATTTGTGATTTTGATCCATCGAAAATATTTGGTAGGTCAGAAGAAGAGCAGAAAATCGTACAACTATTGAATTCAAAGGAAGAGAATGACGATCCTTTACGTATTATATCTATTATTGGAATGCCCGGTGTAGGGAAAACTACGCTCGCGTCTATGGTGTACAATGGATCTGAAACTTCTGATCAACTATATCAACTAAAAGGATGGGTTTGTGTGTCCGATAAATTTGAAATCATTCATGTTATCAAATCACTTTTAGAATCCATAACAGGCAACTCGAAGGCTAGTGATAATTTGCAATTCCTTCAAAAAGAGCTGAAGGATGTGTTAAAAAGCAAGAAATTTCTACTAGTTTTGGATGATGTTTGGAATGATGTTGAAGATAAGTGGGAAACCTTACGAAACATTTTCTCAGTTGGAGCACCAGGAAGCAGAATTATAGTCACTACTCGTGAAGAGAAAGTTGTTAACATCGTTAGTAGTCCAGATTTTTCATATAGATTGAATGAGTTATCTGATGCCGAGAGTTGGTCACTGTTTCAAAGTTATGCATTTAAAAATGGGGATTCAACAGCGTATCCAAGTTTAGAAAAAATTGGCAAGGACTTAGTAAGAAAATGTAAGGGATTACCTTTAGCACTTAAAATGCTCGGAAGGTTGCTCTCAAATGTAATGGACGAGACGGAATGGAATATAGTACTGCACAGCAAAGTTTGGGATTCAACAAAAAAATTCTTCCGTCACTTTGGTTAAGTTACTATCATCTATCGATGCCGGTGAAGCAATGTTTTGCCTACTTATCAATTTTTCCAAAGGGTCATAAATTTCACATGGACAAGGTAGTGATATTTTGGGTGGCAGAAGGTTTTGTAGAGAAGCCTCCTCGAAGCAGTAATGGCAGTTATGACTACGAGCGCGTGGGTCGGACATATTTCAAACATCTGATCTCAAATTTATTCATTCAGAAAAGCATTGACGACTCAGGTTTTGTGATGCATGACCTTATTCATGATCTAGCCGAGTATGTATCAAAAGACTTGTTGGTGAATCATATCGATATAAACATAGAATCACGTCGGTTGTTATTTATTCCAAATCAAAAATCTCTCTCGCAGTTGAGATCAGTAAGTAAACTCAGTCGTCTGCGTACTTTCTTGCCAGGCAAAGTTTCATATTACCGCCCTTTACATCTACGCGAGTACAAGGTTTCCAAAAAACTGTGGTCAAACTTTAAATATATGCGGGTGCTTTCTTTAAAAAATTGTATCATTTCTAAGTTGCCTACTTCAATCGGTGATATGAAGCTCTTAAGCTACTTGAATTTAGCCTACACAGATATCGAATATCTGCCAGAATGGATCTCCCGCCTATACAATTTGCAATTTTTACAGTTGTCCTACTGCTCGAGACTTGAAAGGCTTCCTGCAAATTTATTTGATCTGGTAAATTTGCGGCATTTAATGATAGAGTATACTAGATTCAAGGAGATGCCAGATGGAATTGGAAGATTGACAAACCTTCGGACATTATCAAATTATGTTTTGGGTAAAGACAAATCAAAGCAAATGAGAGACTTTGAAAGGTTGCCCAATTTGCAAGGAAAATTATATATTTCTGGACTGAATAACGTTGATGACGTTGAAGATGTGGTGACAGCTAGCTTTAAAGCTATGGAGTATCTTGAAGAGTTGGTTCTGACATGGGGATTAATTAAAGGAAGAGATATGAAGTTGGATGAAAGACTGCTTGATGCCATACAGCCTCATAATAACTTGAAACGATTAACCATAATTGATTATTGCGGAAAAAGGTTATCGAATTGGATAGTGAAAGTGAGTCCTTCGTTCACTGGCATTGTATCTTTAAGCATTAGATTATGTTACAACCTTGAGGTTCTGCCACCATTAGGAGACTTGCGATTTCTTAAGGAACTTAATATTCAATTTCTACACAGCCTAGTATCTCTTGGTGTGGAATTCTATGGGGATAGTGATAATCCTTTCCCTGCCTTGCAAATATTAAAGATCAGTCACATGAGTGCCATGAGGATATGGTCATCCCCAGCAGTTGGAAGAAGTGGATTCTCGTCATTAAGAAAGCTTCAAATTAAGTCCTGTTCCAAGCTGACTGAGATTCCGGATTGCTTTCCTTCTTTAGCTTCATTAGAGATCAGTCGTTGTCGTAAACTAGATAGCTTGCCATCCATAGGCAACTTGCCATTTCTCAAGGATGTTACTATTGATAGGTTGGACTCTCTGGAATCCCTAGGCAAGGAGTTTTATGGTGATGTCTGTTATGATCCTTTCCCAGCTTTGGAGTATTTGAGTATCTCTTACATCAAATGTCTAAAAAAATGGTATTCTCTAGGAGTTGATAGGGAAGGATACGTCTCGCTCAAAGAGCTTCAAATTAGGCACTGCCCAGAGTTGACGAAAATCATGTATTGTTTCCCTAGTCTGATTAAGCTTGAAATTGAGTGTTGCGGTAATCTAGTTGGATTGGAGATGCATGATACTATACATAAAGGATCAGCCTCGAGCCTAAAAACATATGGACATTCTCTTCAATCGTTATGCTTAATGAACTGTGCAAAGTTAGAAGAAATACCAAAGTATTTTATGAACTTGCTCGAGTTTAAAGTCAAGGACTGTGAAAATTTGATGTCAGTGCCAAGATTAAAACATGTGCAGAATCTTGATTTGGAAAAAGTTGATGCCTTTTTACGAGTGGAAGGAGAATTACAAGAAGTAAAAAATGAATTGTGCATTGGGGGTCGGTCAATTAATGTGACCGAGACATCGTTAGATATAAGGACTGGACAGTTTACTGCTCTTGAGGGCCTAGATCGTGATACACCGTATCCTAGGATATCTAGTAAGGATGATGAAGAAATACACGAGTTGAAGTATAATGATAACGTGTTGAAGCTACCCAACAGTGACATCCCCACTAGCATTTTTACTCAGATTCGCAACCTGCATTTTCTCAAGAATTTGCGATTTAAAGATTGTCACCTTCCAAATTCATTCATGGATGCTGTGCTTCCGTCAACCCTAAAGTGTCTCAGGTTTCAAGAATGCCCTTCACTCATAACCATTCCTAGTCAATTTCTCAGTGGTTGCAAAAAAAGCCTAGAGGCGTTGGAACTCTTAAGCTGCACCAATCTTGCACATCTACCTGATGTCATCTCAGCGCTCGAGTCTCTTCAAAGACTACATCTTGAAAGCTGTTCTTTTATACAACACTTCCCAACCAGCAGTGGCTTAATTTTCAGCTCTCTGTGCGACCTTTATGTATCTGATTGTCCAGCATTGAAGTCTCTGCCAGAAAATTTTCATGACATTACCACTCTTCGAGCCATAGTTATAAGGGATTGTCCAAATCTTATCGCCCCAAAAGATGGGTTCCCTCGTATGATGACACATCTTACTCTATGTAATTGTGGTAAGATGGAGCCAGTGTCAAATATGAAGTTGTCTAGACTCACATCTCTTATATACTTGTGTCTTGAAGATTTTCCTGAAACATCCAGCCTTGATGATTGTATTCCAGACTCTATTGTGACTCTTACAATCAAAAATTTCCCTCGACTGAAATCATTTTCAAGAGTGCCGCCAGATACTAAAGTGGTTGACAGTCCACTTTTTAAACAAAACAAGAGCTGGTCAATTAGCAAGCTTAAAGGCATGTCGATATCATGTGCTAGGACGTGATACATGACATCTTTTTAGTATCATTCTTCTGCGATTTGGTTACTGTTAATCTTCAAGGACTCGTGGTAAATTTCCAAAATTCCACCTGGTTATTTTCATACCAAACGGCATTCGTGGGCACAATCTTCTCATTGGTTCCTCATGACCTGACTTACACTTTTGGTTGATGGAACTCGATGAAGCTGATCTCTTTGTGCAGTCTATCAGAGTGTCGTCATTAAGGAGGTAGGTTCTTCATTATGTGCTACTTGTAATCTTTTCTTGTTAGTGCATTGTGCTCATTATACTTTGATATTAACACAGGATGGTTCTGCTGATCCGGTGACGAGGAAATTTAGCATCTTTTTTCATATATTTGATATTGGAATTGATGTGGCGCTGTTATTACAAGTGAGTTTCAGTTTACATGATGATGTGTTGCGCACAGATGGTGCTTCTGAAAACGTTTAATTCCTTGCTATTCATTGGAGTTTAGGTTGTCATCTCTGTGAGGGGATTCTTAACAAACCTGATGAAGGTAACTTTCTTTTTTGATAACATAAATTTACTATTTTCAACTGTGCTTAGTAATGCTTGGTAGAAGATCAGTTTACTTGGTAATGCTAAGAACCAAGTTTTATTTTGAGCATTTGAATATATGCAATTTATGCTCTTCTTACTTACAATGATTCTTCTTCTTATGCCTTCTTTTTTTTTTGATAAACACCCTGTCTGGACACTCCCAGACAGGCAACCAACACAGACTCAAGAAAAGGGTATCAACGACTAAACAGGCACAGAAAGACGAGTTCCAACGCATCACTCCTCACCCCAGGTCTCTATGAGACTCCTGTCCAAGCCTTCGATTCTGGGAACTCGATCCACTTCGCCCCAGCTCCATCTTCTACTCCTGGACCATTTTGCCACCACATCCGCGATCACATTCTTCTCTCTCGGGACATACGTTACTTTCCAATGTTTGTTCCTACTCAGCACCTCTAAACACATATCAAGCCAGCTCCCTTTAGGTAACCCCTTAATAGCCCCCTCATATAGGCCCCTAACCACTTCTGCTGCATCCGAGCAAAATAATACTTCCTCCTCCCCCAGATCTCCGCCAGTTTCAACCCAAGCAGCATGGCCCTCCCTTCAGCTTCTCTGGAGGTGTAAGTGTCAGTTCTCCATTCCGCCCTAACCGCCTTAATCACCCTTCCAACACATGCCACCACCCCCAATCCAGCCCCACCCTCCCCAGCCAACATTGCTCCATCACAGTACATAACAAGAGACTGTTGGGACATAAGATTGTGCCAACGCACCCATACTCCATCCCCCATCCCTCCCCATACCTATCTACCTGGAGAATTAGTGTTTCCACCCTCCGCACCGCATCCTCAGGCTTGTCCTCCATCCGTTCAAATACTCTACCATTGTGAGATGACCAAATGGCCCACATTCCACATAAAAATTTACGGAACATATTAGACTCCATAATCTCTGAGCACCAGAACACCAGCCCCCCTGGGTCATTCTCTGATGGCGGCATCTGAGAGACCTCCACGCCAAGCTGCTCCCAAACCACTCTAGCCCACCAACAGTTCGTCATGATATGCATGGTGCTCTCACAAATGTACCCACAGAATACACAGGTCCCCTCCCTCCGACATCCCCGTCTCTCTAAGTTCCTCAATGTTGGCAGCCCATCATAGTAAACCCTCCACGCCAGGGTCAGTATTTTCCGGGGCAATTTGCACCTCCAAATTTTCATCCACATCTTGATCAGCCTCGATCTGTCTGACTGCTCTCCATCCCTCCGCTCCCTCGCTCTAGCGTCAGCATCTAGCAACTCATAAGCCGACCTCGTAGTAAAATCGCCCGAGCTAGTCAGCTTCCATCTCATGCTAGCATCTGCTCCTTGAAGCTCTAACCCTTGCCTGATCACGTGCTTAACCGCACAAAGGCTCCTCCAAACATGAGACGGCTGATTCCCGACCCTAGCTTCCAATATATCAACATCCCTGAAGTAACGGGCTTTCATAATTCTGCTAAACAGTAGCTCAGGGAACTGAAGGACGCGCCACACTTGTTTAAGCAGGAGGGCGTCGTTCATCAGCTCCATACGCTTAAAACCAAGGCCTTCTTCCTCCTTTCCTTTCACCATGACTGCCTTACTGACCCAGTGCAAAGCTCTCCCTCCTCGTTTTCTTGACCACCAAAATCGGAACATGATTTTGCTCAAGTTATCACAAATAGTTCTTGGCAGCCTGAAGCATTGCATCGCATAATTAGGGATCGCTTGCGCTGTTGCCTTGATTAGAATCTCCCTTCCAGCCCTCGATAACAGCTTAGTCGTCCAGTTCTGCACTCTAGCATGCAGTCTCTCCTCCACTCCTTTGAATGTCTCTCATTTGTTCTGCCCAACAATCAGCGGGAGTCCCAGATATTTCGAGTGTTTTTCGACCAACTTCACCTCCAATATCTCATGCACCATTTCCTTAACGTTTTGTTGCACATTAGGACTAAACACCACCTCTGACTTAGAGTAATTAATCTTCTGACCCGCCATCTTTTCATATTGATCAAGCAACGCCTTCAACAGCGTAATCTCACCTTCCTCAGCACGCATAAAGATCAAGCTATCATCTGCGAAGAGTAGATGCGTTATAGATGGTGCACCCCTACATATCTGGACACCCCGGAACAGACCACGGCCCTGCTGAGCAGATAAAGCCTGCAATAACCATTCCGAGCATAATATGAATAGGTAGGGCGACAACGGATCTCCTTGGCGTAACCCTCGTGATGGAATGATGGTCTTGGTTAATGTCTGGTTTACCTGAATTCTGTATGTTACTGTTTGTATACACCTCATGATCAAGTTCACCCATCCCTCATTAAACCCTAGTTTCAGGAGCATGTGCTTAATAAAATTCCATTCGAGCCGGTCATAAGCCTTACTCATGTCTAGCTTAATCGATACCAATCCCCTCCCACTGCCTCTTCTGTTTTTAATATGGTGAGACAACTCATGTGCGATGAGAACATTGTCCGTGATGAGTCGCCCTCCCACAAATGCACTCTGATTTTCCGAGATAACCACTGGCAGAATCGATTTCATTCTATTGGCAATGACCTTGGTAACAACTTTCATACTCACGTTACATAAACTAATAGGCCGAAACTCATCAACCCTCGATAAATTCTTGCATTTCGGGACTAGGACCACCTTGGTCTCATTCCAACCCTGCATGATATCCCCTCCTTCCAAGATTTGGCTGACCTCTCTACATACCAAATCCTGCACAACTACCCAATTCTTTTGGTAAAACCCTGCAGGGAAACCATCCAGACCAGGCGCCTTCGTCTGCCCCATTTGAAACAACGTGCTCCGAATCTCCTCCCTAGAAATGGGAGCCATCAACACCATGTTCATATCATCCGTGACCCTCGTCTGAATAAACTCTAGCTCTTTATTCCAGTCGACATCACGCCTTTGACTCGTTGACAAGAGAACACTTTCAAAATGCTCTTCGAAAGTCCTGGCAATATCTTCCTGCCGCTGAAGCTCTACACCATTCTGCGACGTCAGCTTCCTTATCATACTCATCGTTCGTCTTTGAGAGGCCGCTGCATGGAAGAATGAGGTATTTCTATCCCCCTCCCTCAACCATTCTACTCTTGATCTCTGCCTCCACATAACTTCCTCTCTCTCCAGCCAGTCCTCCAATTTATTTACAGTTTCTTGCTCTTCGTCGATCATCTCTTTCGTACGCAGTCTACTTCTAATCCTTCCCAACTCCAGCTTTAGCTTTTTTATTTTGGATCGAAATTGCCATAACAACTCTCATTCCATCTTTTGAGTCTATTAGCGCATGCCGTGAGTTGAGTCGGCAGAGTGCTTCACTGGCCCAGACCTGCATTCCACATCAAAGCAAACGTTTGTTGGAATGATTCATCCTTATGCCACATCATTTCGTACTTGAATGCTTTTTGAGGTCGTGCCACCACCCTTCCCTGCAGATCAGCAACAATAGGCTGATGATCAGAAGTTAACGCCACTGATGTAGTAGCATGAGCATGCGGGAAGATGTCCCTCCATTCAGTGTTGACTAGAAATCGATCCAAGCGGGCTCGACATTCCTGTGGAAATCTCCTTCGGTTGGAGAATGTGAACACAGAACCACTAGTTCCAAGATCAGTGAGGCCGCACACCTCAATCGCTTCCCTAAACTGCCTCATCCCCGCACACTTCCTAGGCCTCCTACTCGACACCTCCCACCCATATAACACTTCGTTAAAGTCCCTCATCACCATCCATGGGCCAACCTGACCCTCACTCAGCTTCCTCAAAAGCGCCCAGCTCTCGGGCCTCCTCCTCCTCCTCACCGGGTTCCCATAGAAAAGGGTCAGCCTGAAAGCGTGCATACCCTCCACCTCCATATCTATGTGATTCTTCGAAAAGCTCTTAATCGAGAGTTGCACTCCTTTCCAAAGGACAGTCAGGCCTCCAGACATCCCCTCCCTATTAACAGCAAAACAATTCAAAAATCCCAATTTGACTCTTAGAACATCCCACCTTCGATTATCCAGCTTTGTTTCTATTAGCCCAAAAATTTGAGGGTTGTGCTCCCGGAGCACCTCCCTCGCCGCACGAACTGCAGTTGGTCGGCCCAACCCCCTGCAGTTCCACCCGATGATCGTCATTGTGTCCGGCGAGACCGCTGAGCGATCACCACCGATAGTAATTCGCTGATTGTTGCCTCCTCATCCTCGCATCGATCTACAGTGATTTCAGGCCTCTTCAACTTCTTCCTTAATTGCACCCCTGATCGACGCGACTCATGCCCTGTTTTTCCTGTCCCCTTTTTTACTCCCAACAAATTCCTCTTTTCTGTGTTTACCTTCCTCTCAACGGTCGACCCGCCCTGGCCCAATAGTATCATCTTAGGCCCACATAGCAGTAGCCCATCGCCTGGCACATTTGTCCCATTCGTACCACCTCCTTGGACCTGCTGCATATCCCTGCCCGCACCTGACACTCTCTTTCCTTTGTCCTTTTGCGTTTGTGTAACAGACGCTGCCGCCGCCTGACATGTCAGAATTGTTGTTCGCCCTTCTGTCACCTCTGGCTCTGTAACGTAGGCCTGTCCCGTGTTGTGTCCTTCCTCCTGGACCTCTTTTCGGGTATCCGTACCACTTGTCCATTGTACCATCATCCCACGCTCCGCCTCCGCCATTGACATCCTCCCCCCCGATTCACCACTCTCCTCGTCTACCTCCTCCCCATCCTCATCCTCTGTGTCCAGCTGTTCTAAGATCGCGAGGTCCATAACTTCAGTCGATTCCGCCCTCAGCCAACCTCCAAATCTGCCCTCTTTGTAACTGGATTTGCACTTTTCGGTCTCATGGTTTAGGACCCCACATTTATAACAGAGTGCCGGTAGCCTTTCATACTTGAACCTCACATAGAATGGATGGCCCTCCTTGTTGTTTAAGAAACATCCCCTCCGGATTGGCTCATTGATATCTATTTCCACTTTGAACCTCACATACTTCCTCTTCAAAGTGTCGTGCTCCTTCGGCATGCCCTGACACACCTCCCCTGCAACCGCTGCAATTTTCTTTGCTATCGTCTCCTCCATAAGTTGTAATGGCAAATTATGAATCTGTACACAAAGCTGTAGTTTATCAAACTTGAGACTCTCTGGCGGACATTCATTGGACCATCTGCTAAACATCACAGCTGCTCCTCCGAACAGCCAGGGGCCCCCTGTCACTACCCTTTCCATTCTTTCCTTTGTTTTAAATTGCACCACCATCAACGAGTCTTTTACTTCCATAAAGTTCCCCTCATTCTGCATCCCCCAGGCTTTCCTCAGAATAGACTCCATCGCTTGGGCTTGTGAGTTCCTAGGTATAGACAACTTCATCACTACCGCCCACTTGTATTTCTCTTCAGCCTGCTCCCATGCCCCAGCATTCACAGACACCCTTACTTCTCCTTTCAGCCTCTCTGCCAAGACTTCCACATGCTTCTTAATCTTTGGGTCACCTCCCCTCCCTCCGTTCATGACCTCCTCCGTAACCATCTCACCACTGTTAGAGCTGCTCGCCATCTCCACTATCGCCAGACCACTGAAACCAATGCTTGTTACTGAGAGACTTCGTTTAAAGAAGGCCTCGGAAAAATCTCATAAGAGAAAACCCTCAGAGAGAGAAAACCCTCAGAGAGAGAAAACCCTCAGAGAGAGAAAACCCTTAGAGAGAGAAAATGAAAATCTTATGCAGATTCTTCAGGCCTTCATGTTTTGTACTCTTCCCGTGACGTCCAAATTGTTGGGGGTTCTGCCTCACAGTGGAAAGAAATACATGCAAGATCGAGTGCAGAAATTCTATTTCATCCTCAGAACTCTTCCAAATTTATCAAGGTGTTCATAAACACACTTGAGGTGAGTCAAGGTGTTAATTAACACACTTGGATGGTTATAAACGATAGTAGTCAAATTTTAAACTAACATATACACAAGGTGTTCATTAACACACTTGAGGTGAGTACTGAGATCGAATTGCTTATCAATCTAGTGAAAAACATGACTTGAATCATTTATGATTGAATGGGCATTATGAGCTTTAATAGAATTATGATTGAACTTGTTCATAAGTAGCTCATGTGACACTTGTTTGCAACTCTAATTTTACTGTAAAATAAATGATACGAATGCAATTTCCACTTCATTTTTTAGTTTCTTTAATTATATCGTAATTTGGTGTACGTTTCCAATTAAAGTAGACTTCAAATTGGGTCATTTAAATCAATAAAAAATTTGAGGAAAGTGGGTCATTTACACTTCATTTAATCTTGCTCTATCATTCAGTTTTACTTAGAGCATCTCCAACGCATGAGTTAAATTGGGCCAATATGTAAAAATAGCCTATGTGGCAGTCCTTTACCCAGTCCGATACATAGTTTATCGCTCTAACGCAGCCATCAAACTCTGCAAAATTTTACGTTTTCATCTTCTCACCGGCCAAATCTGCTATCCATCTTCTCAATATGTATCTCCCACCGACTCGTTTTATTTAATATCCTATTTTCATCTATTCTTGATTCTAGGGTTTTTATGCGTGAAATTTTCTGAAGGTGCTTCTTCTTGGCCGCTTGTCCTCTTCCGTCAAGCTTTTTCACAGTGTGCGGTTACATCTCAGGTGATTCTTGGATCTCAAATTCTATTATTTTTTAAGTATAATAATTTTGGAAACGCTTTGGATGAGATTTGGGTATTTGTCAGTACTTTGTATTTTGGAAAAAATTAAAGTTTCGCTGCATCAGTTAATTTTCATGATGCTTAATCTGAGTGTGAATTTGTTTGTGGAAGATGGTATTTACAAGAAGTTGTTGCCCTAAGGCAGAGGATTTCTCGAAAGCCCTTTATACATTCGACATTGGCCAGAATGATCTCACAGCTGGCTATTTCGACAACAAGACTACAGACGATGTCAGGGCTTCAGTTCCTGACATACTCGATAAGTTCACATTGGTCGTTAAGGTATGTCGAGTTTTATAAGTACAAATTATCATTTGAGGGATGCACTGATAACATTTCACCCTGCATTTTTGTTTCTGAATCTGATTTAATCATTTTTGTTAGAATATTTATTCAAGAGGAGGCAGATATTTCTGGATTCATAACACTGGACCTGTCGGATGTCTTCCGTATGTTTTTGAGAGACTACTGATCAGAGCTTCAGAGGTTGATCAGAGCTTCAGAGGTAGACAATGTGGGTTGCGCCATGCCATTGAATCAGGTTGCTCAGTTTTTCAACAAGAAGCTGAAGGAAGCTGTTGTAAAGCTCCGCAAGGACTTGCCACTAGCTGCGATCACATACCTGGATATCTACACTGCAAAGTATACTCTCATCAGCCATGCCCGAAAATATGGTAAATATTAGAATTACATCCAAAGTAGCTGATGCAAATATAGATGACCCCTGTCTTAGTAAGCACCAAAGTTTTGCCAAAGATGTTCCACAAGATCATTTTGCAATTGAATATGACCTTGTTTATCTCTGATTCGTTGATGTACTTGTATGAACTCCATAATATTCGTTGTAACACTTCCATTTAGTGAAATGTCTCCACTTTCAATATTTGTATCATAGTTGTCGTCAGGGTTTTGTAATTCTCTTTCGTCTTCAATAATCATATTATGCAAAATGATACAAGCCCACATTATATATTTCATTGTGCCCACATCCCAAAATCGAGAGGGTCCGCGCATAATTGCAAATCGAGATTGGAGCACTCCAAACGCTCGCTCAACATCTTTTCTAGCGGATTCTTGCAAAGCCGCAAAATATTTTCTTTTATTTCCTTGAGGAGCTGAAATGGTTTTAACGAAAGTAGGCCACGAAGGATATATACCATCGGCAAGATAATATCCTAAGGTATATTCATGTCCATTAATCATGTAGCTCACTTCAGGACCACGACCTTCAGCTAGTTCTTCAAACAAATGTGATCGATCTAATACGTTGATATCATTTAACGATCCCGGTAATCCAAAGAAAGCATGCCAGATCCAAAGGTCATATGAAGCTACAGCTTCTAAAATAATAGTGGGTTCATGAACATGACCGATGTACATACCTTGTCATGCAGTTGGACAATTCTTTCACTTCCAGTGCATACAATCAATACTACCTAACATTCCTGGGAAGCCTCGGTGTTCGGCTACCTCCATCAATCTAGCCACGTCTTCATTATTAGGTCTTCTCATATATTCATCACCAAATATTTCAAACACTCCCTTAACAAATCTTCCGAGGCTCTCTATTGCTGTGCTTTCGCCAATCCTTATATAATCATCGACCACATCTGCAGCACTTCCATATGCAAGCATTCGAAGTGCCGCTGTAATTTTTTGAAAAGTCGATAATCCAGTAACTCCCAACGCATCCGCTCTTTGAGTGAAGTAAATATCATGAGCTGAAAGTTTTTCTTGAATTCTTAAAAATAAAGAACGACGCATACGAAATCTTCTACGAAATATTGACTCTGGATATGTAGGATTCTCAGAAAAATAATCTCGATAAAGTCTAGCATGACCTTCTTCTCTATCACGATTAATAACACGATGATTCAACGTAGATCCGCCACGACGTGAATTAGAACCTTCATTCTCATCATCACAATAATTCCTCGCACCAACAGCCATCGCCGTTAATTCTTCGTCCTCTTCGTTCTTCATCCTTAATTTCCACCACTTGCGTAGATTATGAGGCATCACAATTTTGCTAAAATTGAAAGAACAAGAATGTGAAGAAGAGATAATATGTGGAGAAGATGATATGAGTTGTGCTTGTGTGGAGCTCCTAGACACAAAGAGATAAGATACTATCATTTATTTAATTTTTTATTTAATAGAAAAATGCTTTAATAGTTTGGGTTTATATGTCATGTGCATTTTATTTAAGTGTTTGTGCATAGAATTAAAGTTTTTCATTAAAATTACAATAGAAAATCAAACATTTTTAAATTTATTTAATCATTATGCATAATTCCATTGGAGCAACATCACTTTTTCATTATCTAAATTATACATAACCAATTTAATATAATATTTTACCTAATCAATTTACATAATGTGGTTGAAGATGCTCTTATAAAACAAAAATATGACCACATACACACTTGCTATATTTGTGCATATGCCATTCAATTTCATTCCCACAATTAATCAAACAAGATAGAAATTGACAGAATGTCACATGCACTTCAATGGAGCCACTGTCAATGTTACTTTCGATACATTGTACGTAGTATTTGATTCATCAAACAAGCACTCATTCACACGCACTGCAGTACTGCACTCACTCTACAGCTGCTCAAAATCACACTGCTTAGAGTTATTCCAAGTCAGTTTCAGAAACATAGTTAAAACGCTCCTCCTTCCCTCTTGCCAGCCTTTTCCAGTAACCTCCACTCCGGGGTGGAGCAAGAAGTCCATCGCGGTGGACCTTCTTCTCCATCCCTAGGAGATCTTACTTTCCTTTTCATGTTTTTCAGATCCATTTCCTCTTCCTGTTTTCCTTTCCTACTTTAGGGTATCACCTAAAGCTTTTCCTCTAGCTTTTGAGCTAGTTTTCTTTCAAGCATGTGTGCTTGTTCTTCTGGGTGTCGTGCAGGGCCGCCGTGGTCTTCTGGGTTCAGCCGCTGCAAGGTTGGAGGCACGTACGGTCGTTCCAGGGCTTGGTCTTCCATCCAAGCCTATGTGCTGATCCGATCTGGTGGTGGTTGCGGCTCGGATAGGATTTACGGCGAGAGGGCGGACGAGGCACTGGAGTGGCCGGATGGACGGGGGTTGGGTGACAGACGGCAGATCTGAGGCTGCTGGTGGGTTTGATGAGGATGGGAGGCGGCGGGGGACGCTTGCGGCGAGTTGGCTCGCGTGGGTTTGGATCGGCGGGTGGATCTGCGGGAGAGGTTGCGGGTGGAGGTTGCGGGTGGATCTGCGGGTGGGTCTGCAGGTGGAGGTTGCGGGTCGCGGCGGCGCTTGGCTTGGCGTTGCGGTTGGCAGATGTGGCGGCACGGCTTGGGGTTCGGCGGCGTGGGCTGATCTAGAGGCTCGGCGGCGCTTGGGTTGGGAGAGGTCTCGGCGGCGCTTGGGTTGGGAGAGGTCGGCTGGCGCTTGCTAGGGTTTTCCTGCTCTTGGGCTTGAGGGTTGTTGGGCCTGTTGGGCTGGGCTTTGTCTGCTGATGTCCCCTGCCTGGACTTTGTTACTTGTGTTCCCTGCCTGGTCCTTGGTGCTCGGATCCTCTGCCAAGGCCTTGTTTGCTTATGTCCCTAGTTTTCGTTTTTCCTGTCTTCCGGGTCTTGATGCTCTCTCGGCTCTCTCGGGTCTTTCGGGTCCATGGTGTTCGGACTTTGGTGAGTGCGTTGGGATGGCGCCGATCTTGGCCTGCTCTTCAATCGTCTTTTATGAGACTTTCTCGACGTAGAATTGTCTTAGGATTTGTCCCTTCGATTATGCTTCATTGACTTGTATTGTAATATCTTTCTCTAATGAAACATCTCACCTTGAATCAAAAAAAAAAGTTATTCCAAGTCTAATCATATATTTCGTTGAGTGTGCAGCTAGTGAAATGATTGGATAAGATCTGATGTGAGTTGACATCAAACGACTGGTGGAATCAGCTAGCAGTGTCAGCGTTTTGGAAGACTGAGGATATCTCTATCAAAGATTTTAGGTCGGTAGCAACACTGATTTGTAACGCAAATCAAAGATTCACCTTACTTAGTATGAATATCAAAGATATATACTCCGTAATAAATATATTTTGAGTATCAAATGTATGTAAAATTTATAAACATATTCATTGCAATTAGATGTTGCTTTACTATAACAACACCACAGCTTTTTGTAAAACGGATGCTCACAAAATTTTAAACTTATAATATTGTCGGATTCGATATAATATGAACCCTAAACGGCTATTAGGTTTTTAAGGTCTTACAATATACTCATAAATTGTTCGCATTGATAGTTTTCTTAACGTCAAATCCTTATATTTTCTTACTATATCCACGTAAGCTAATGGTAAAGTGGCTAGGAGATGCATTAGCCTAGAACACCCCTCTCGGAGTGGCTCTATATTAGTTATTAAGATACTGTAAGTTGATTTGTGTAGTCTGGTGGTCCGATCTCATACGTGTTATCAGGAGGCTATGAGTGTATCTGGATGAAAAGAGTATTTGGATAAAATGTATTTTTTATCTGAAACTTAAAATTTCGGGTCAAATTTTTTTGGCCACGACACCTGTTCAGGAACGGACCTGGCGATCTCATATGTTGGATTGTTTGAATTCACGATCGAGATCGTGTCTCACGGTCTCACATCTATTTATCCGTCCTCCTAAAACCATATATTTTCATAAACCAAGTGACACAATCTTAGTCGTTGGTTTTTAATTAAATTGACGGCTGAATTTGCAATACATATAGTTGATGGATTTGACAGTTATTTTTTTATTAACATCCGTTAGATTATTAATAATCAACGGTGGAAATTTATCTCACAGTCTAATCAAAAGTAAAATGTCGTTGCATATAAATTAAATATTGGATCTAATTTATTTTTATATTATTTCAATCATTTTATTATATTGATAATTATACCTAAATAAATTGAGATAGTCTGGTCCTCAATTTGAAAATTGAGATAGTCCGATCCTCAATTTGAAAATTGAGATAGTCCGGTCCTCAATATGAAAATTGAGATAGTCCGGTCCTCAATTTGAAATTGTGTGGTAGTCCAGGACATGTTTTTGTAATTTTCCCTAAATTAAATGTTCCCATAAAACCTAACCCATATATACTTGAAGTTTTATTTTTAAGAATTAATTATCGAAACAACCCTTATAGTATGGGGGTTGCTCAAAACCACCTCATTGTTTGCCATTGCTTAAAATCTCCCTTATAAAATCCTGGTTTGCTAAAAAACTCCTTGATATTGCTATTGCTTTAACAAAAAAACTTAATGGTTTCATGATATAGAGATAGGTTCATTTATGATCCATTTACAGTCTTGCGAATTCAGCGACTTTATATCGCGATCGTTGGATCATTTTGATCTGGCAATCCACAAATCACCTTTTTGAAAAAAATTGTTTTGTACATTGCACTAACATGCACAAATGTCAAATGCACATTGAAACTTGCAAATTGTATATCTATAAGTGTAAACAATTCATCTTTAAAATGCAAAAGCGCGATAGGGTTTGCAAAGGAGCTTGACCCTTATGATATAATACCTTCCAAATAGATATAAATTAATAAAAATATTAACGAATATAGAATTTAAATATCATAAAATCTTGAAAATTTTCAAATGCCAAAAATTATAAAAAATGTTTAACCAAATAATCATTACATGAAAAAAGAGAGTAAATACTAAATGCAGCATCGAAAAAATAAAAAAGTGACAAACCAAAAATACTAATTTTTCATGATTTTCTAAACATATTAAAAACCAATTTCTGCAAAATAAATCGAACAAATATATATATTTAGATGATAGATTGAGCGGTCTATGCAAAATCACAACATTAGATTGTTAATGCTGACCACCCTAACCCATCCATCTTAATTTGTTCACCACGGTCTAAAATTTTATAAATGCAAAAAACAATCTTGAATGCTCGAAAACGAAAATGCAAAGAATTGGAATTTAAAAATTGCTGAAGGATTTGATAGATAGAGTAATTAAGAAAAAAACTATACTTTAGTTTATTCATAGATTATCATATAAATATAAGCGTTTCTGCTTTTTCTTATCAATCCATGTGTACAAATAGTTTTTTTATTACCATTTTAGCCCTTTTGGTTTTGATATAATTTAATTTTCCAATGTATCAAAAATTGGTTTGTGAATTTTTATTCTGCATTATTTTTATTATTTGGCATTTTATTCTGTTTTTTCATTTACCATTATTTCGTTCAAGATAAAATAATTACAAGTGCGTCATGGGTTTGTTATTTGCGAGATAGATTAAAAATCATGCATCCAAACAAACAAATTTTCGAAGCTAGTGGAACATAGCTTAATGAGTTACATTTTGTCATAGCTTTATGAGTTACATTCTGTCTCCAAAATCCGATATATTCATGTCTAGTTCATCGGTGTCCCAGTTCAAAGGGATTCCTTTCATTAGTTTGTGATTTTCTCTAGGAGACCAAAATGGATGGACTGTACACATAAAAAGAGCATCTCCCATGCAACCCCTTGGTGTGGTGATTCATCCATCCTAACAATCCATCACACATATGTAAGTGTGGTGTGTTGATGGAGTGACAAATAGATAGATTTAGAAAGTTTAGTTCGGTTGGCTTATAACTTGTAGTTGGATTTGTGATTGATAGTGAAGGTATATTAGACATTTAATCCAAATTCATTTTACGTACATCCTCTCACATCAAACTCACATCACTGACATGTATCACATCAAACTCATCATCGTTCTTATTTCAACTCATTATATTTCATTTCTCTTACCTTTATTTTTAAAACTCATACTCACTTACCAATTCTCACTCCTATCAATTTCTCTTTCATTCCACTCATCACATCTGTTAAAACTCACACTCTCATTTCTCAAATGTTATTTCAAATTCACTTTGTTTTGAATTTGAATATTACGGTGGTGGTTGAAATGAACGATGTATTATGATAGTAAGAGTGGTGGTGGGGAAGGAGTGGTGGCGGTGAGGAGTGGTAGATATGATGGTGGTGGATATGGTGATGGTAGGTCTGGTGGTGGTGGATGGTGATAGATAGGGTGGTGGGTATGGTAATAAATATGGTGGGTGGTGGTGGGTTTTAATTGTTGGGTTTTTGATATGCAGGAGAATTCAGGCCTAGATCATCATTTCGACCTTCTTACTCGCTCCTTTTATGTTGATACCTTACTAATTATAGATTTTTGTCTACTTCTAATTGATATCAATTGATAGTTTGACCAGTTATATCTCGTTGCATTTTCACTTTGCATTTGTTGTTTACATTTCTCACGCAATACTCTTTACATTACTTAAGTGGAAAATAATTGTAATCATGTTTGCATCTCGTGTTTGCACTTTTCGATTGCACTGCTCCTCTCGCCACTAAGAAATGCACACAAAAAATACACATGTGAAATGCAAACAAAAAATACATATGTGAAATGCAAAAATGAAAATATAAAACCAAAATGCAAAAGCAAAATACAAAAAAGTACAAAAACAAAATGCAAAAGTAAAAAGCAAAATGTAAAAGCAAAATGCAAAATGCCGAATGAAAAATGAAAAATGCAAAAACAAAATGGAAAAGAAAAAAGCGAAATGTAAAAGGCAAAAAAAATGCAAACACATCTTTGCTTCGTTGGCAATTTCTTCATTATATGTCACAAACATAATCTATGATGTGTGTCAAACATGACTTCAGGTATAACTGATTTAAAAGTAGCTTTATCTGTTAACACAATTCTAAGAGGTTTTCTCCTACACTTAGGGGTCATTACCAACCCATTTCTACTGTACGATATCTTACAAACCTTTCACATTGATTCCATCCCACACCAAAATTGGCCAACAACCCATCTCTCATATGGTATCTTGTAAATCCAGAATTTTGCCATCACCAAAATCCATTGATATTTAAATGGATCGGGGTTTGAAGTAGTAAGACCATCTCTCATATGGTATATATCTTGTAAATCCAGAATTTTGCCATCACCAAAATCCATTGATATTTTAATGGATCGGGTTTGAAGTAGTAAGAAGGCGATAAAATGAGAATGGTTGAAATAAGAATATGAAAGAATGAAATGAGAATAGTTGAAATAAGAATATTAAAGAATGAAATGAGAATGATAGAAATAAGAATATGAAAGAATGAGAGGGAGAATGGTGGAGAACAAAGTATTAAATCTTAAATGTCTTAACATCACACATTAAATGTCAAGTACTTAAAAAATGCGGCTATGCGACTTCTGCCCAGACGCTCTCTCCTCTCTCTAGTCTACCAGCTCTCTCTGCTACGTTTGGCGTAGCAGATGCTATGAGCTTGGTAGTCGCGGCGTCGAGGCTGTTGTGAGCGGATGGGATGGTTGCTCAATCATTTCTCACGGCTCGTACGATCGGCTGGTTCACTCCTTTGATTTTCCATCGCCTTCGTTGTGTGGCCGTTGAGCTTTTGTGCAACCCATCTCATACGACTGAGCTTTCCTGATGCACTCTCTCTGCATCGGACGCTGCCGCTGACTCCCTCTCTGCTTCGGCTGAAGCACGGATGTTACGAGTTTGACTGGTGACGTTGTGCCGATGTCGCGTTGGGGTCTGTGTGCAGAGGTCGGCAGGGTGGCTGGTTCGCCGTCTTTGATCTTCCACCGCCACCGTGCTTACCTACTGCTCTATGATTTTGCTGAGCGCCCGACTGGCTTCTGGAGGTCAGCTGTCCGGGACGTTCCTCTAGTTTGAAGATCCGTGGTCTTCGGTTTCGGTGCTCGCCGTTCATCCGGTTGAGCTGTTTTTTGGTTGTCCGCTTCGTCGTTCATCAGGTTGGGCTGTTTCGGTCTCCGTTGTTGGGCGGTCTTGTGGTGGCGCCTTTGGTGTCGGTCGGCGTGTCCGCCACTTACTCTCTTTTTGCTTTTGCGAGAGTTGCGGCTGTTTCTTGGTACGGTAGCTCGGTTGCAGCTCCGGTTGTTGCTGATGTCGTTGGTGATGTCGGTGTTTAGCTGCGTTGTACAGCTCCGGTTTCCCTCCATCTCGGTACGATGGGCGGCGTTAGTGTCGTCCGGTCGGGCTTGGTGGTCTGGTTTGCATGGCCTCGCGACGTGGCATGTGTTTTAGAGGTTTCTTCATGGCTTCTTCTGGTCCTGACACGTGTATTCCTTATCTGCTACAACACGTGTATTCCTTATCTTCTAGGATTGACCCAACTGAAATATTTGGTTCAACCTATTGGTCCAGAAATCAGAATCAGTCAGTTCGGTTTGAACCAACTACAATTAGTCTTTGATCAGTTCTCGTCCGAGAATATCTTTTTGGATGTCTAGAGTCGTTATTATTTTATTATCATAGCGTTCTCAGAAGCGGATCATCACGGACGTACTTTACTTTTCAGTTCATTTGTTCGCCTATTTTTTGGTACTGAGGCGAATTACCTCGTCCACACTACGCTTAGATTAATTTTGTTTTGTGTTCGAGGTCTCCATTCGCTGGTCGATTGGAATTAAGTCCTCTCTTATGTACCTTTCAAGTCTTTGTACTCTTTTAATCAAAAAAAAAAAGTCAAGTACTTAAACATCAAGGTGTCACACTTAACACTTAATATTAAATGCTCTTCATCTCACCCTAACTATGATCAAAGTACCCTTGATTGGTGAGATTTCACTTGGTTGGAAGAGACACGATGCACCATGTTTTTTTCATATTGAGTCGTCATCCAACAGTGAGAATAGGGATTCCACGGATCCACCATTTCAAGGGTTCCATGGGAGTAATTCTCTACACATATATGCATGCCCTATAGTTTTAGACTTTAGTCATTATCTTTTTGTGTGTTTGTGTATGTCGATCTAATGGAGAACATGCCATAACACAATGTATATCGTTATTCGAAAAAATATGGAATTCTTGTCGAAAATCAATCTCTCAATATTTCAATTTTAACGAAACCATCCTTCAAAAATTATTTTGTTATAACCATCAATCAAATTAAAAAACCGATGAAATGTGAAACCCCTCACTATTAGGGTTGGTTGACTGAACTCGAAAACATAAAATATACCCGTAAATCTGTTTTATTTTACTGGTATGAGTCGGGTAATTCAATAAAAAAAATTGTATCAGAATCCAAAAATACAATGTGGTTCGAATACATATTTGATATAAAAAATATCTTTAACTCGCATACACACCAATCATATAGATTTACTCTACTAAAATATTTAATAATATTCATAATGATTACATGCTCAATATTAAAAATTGATTAATTTTTAACAGTAGCATTACCGTTATGATTTTAGATATATATAATTAATAATATTCACAATGATTACATGCATAAAATTAGGAATCAACAAACATGTTGTTTAATAGTGTGACATCCAGCTCTCTTTTTTGGATCAAAAGTGGGTATTTTTTATTTGAAACACGAATACATCAAGACATTATTATAATGTGAAACACAAGCGATGATACAACATATGAGACACCTCAAACAATGAGTATCTCTATAAACCGTTACCCGAACAGGCTATTGGCGCACCTTAACCATTGACTCTCAGTAGTCCGACATCGGACATCAAAGAGATTTTTGACTGAAACAAAGCCTAATTACACAACACAAATATGATGAGAAGAAGCCTAAACGACACAACAAGCATCCACAAGGGATGAATATATACATAAATGGAAAAGGTTCAAGGAGGACCAATACATTTATGGAAGACAGAAGGACATCATCTCAACCGTTGATTTTCATCAATCCAACGGTTAATATTGATAACCATCACTCACCAACTGCCCCGTGTTTTTTGCTTAATCATTATAAATTTAATTAAAAACCAATTTAATCTCAACCGCTAGATTAATCTAAACCAACGATTGACATTAAGTCTTTATATCTCACAAAAATTTAATGTCCTTTTAGAACTCAACTCATACATAACTAATACAACTAGAGGTGTCAAAATGGGCGGGCGGGTAATGGGCGGGTTTTAAATGGGTGATGGGTAAATGGGTGTTTTATCCATTTAACCCATTTAACTAAACGGATTAAATGGGCGGGTAATAACGGGTGACGGGTTATCCGTTTATACCCATTAATTTATCCGTGTATGTTCGTTTACACGTTTATGTTCGTTTACCCGATTATACTCGTTTATTCATTTATACATATTTAAACTTGTTAAAATGGTAGTTAAAATATAAAATGGACGCAATACATACTCAATTGTGCTTTGAAGAATGACTTTTGAATTTTATTTGTATTAAATTTTATTTTATTAAAGAAAAAGAATTAGAAATTTATACAGACTCAATAAAGTTAAGCATGATAATAATTGAGTTTAAATATTGCTTTATAATTTCGTGTTTATTACCTTAATTTCGTGTTTAAATATTTCTTTATAATAATTGAGTTTTTCGTTTATAAATGTGTATAAAAATAAAAATGTAATAAAATTAGAAAAAACTTTTAATGAATTTTTTAATTGAAACGATGAGTTGCATAATAAATGGATAGTGGATGTTATAGATATTGTGGGTGTTAATGAATAGTGAATGTTATTGGATGTTAATGGGTAGTGAGTGTTAGTGGGTGTTAATGGGTGGTAAATGGGTAATGGGTAATGGGCTACCCTATTATAAATGGATAATAATGGGTAATGGGTATATTTTATCCGTTAAGCTAAATGGGCGGATATGGGTATAGTTTTTAGTGAGCGGGTAGCGGGCGGGTAGCGGGTAATGGGTATATTTGACGGATCTAAATACAACTACATGACAATTATTTATAAACATGACATAAAAGGAACTACAAAGTGGAGTGCAAAATAAGACTTCCGTCACATGCATGTGACCAGAAAGAGGCGACGGACGAAATGGCAATAGACCACATGCATGCATTCGGAAGAGGCGGCGGCGATGATTGAGGTTGCCGATGAAAATGGAAGTGCAATCAAAAACTCCTTGGGGTAAAATTATCCATTATCTCGTGTTGAAGAGGATCCTTTCCTCCACCCGGGAGCACGGTGATCGATTGAAGGAAGAAGGCAGAGGAAAATAGGAGAGTTCAGTACAGTGTTATTAGGCTCTGAATCGGGGGTTGGTTATATTAAAAATGATTTCATTAAAATTAAACCATTGAGAATGTGATTTTCAGTAAAAAAACTCAAAAAAATACATCTATCTATCCATGTTTCAAATATTGTTGCACTATGATCCCGACGAAAAATAATACACATTATTTGGTTATCAATAGTGACACTCTGACTCTTCCATTTCCATTTCCTTTTCTTCTTCTTACGGTCACCGCTCCGGGGTGGAGGTGAGGTCCATCTCCTTCATAGGATGATGAATCCCTCTACCTTTACCTCAAGGAGTTTTTCACTTGGTTGAGCCGCCACCTCCTCCTCCCATCATCAATCACCGCCGCCGCTACTTTAATCATCTGATCAGGTTGCATGCATGTGGCGGATTGTCATCACCGTCACCGCCTCCTACCTCCATGGTCACTTGCATGTGACGGATCAGTCTTTATTTGATTTTACTTCCTAGATGTATGTCATGTCTATAAATAATGGACATGTAATAGTTTTGTTTTGATGTATGGTCATTATGTATGCTTGCTGTGCAATAAGGTTTGGTTTTGCCAAACTCGTTATCATATCCAGGTGTCGGACTAGTGAGAGTCGATGGTGAAGGTGCCGCTAGTGGCCTGCTCGATCAACTGTATTCAGAGATGACTCAGTGTTGTACAACCTTGTTAGTTGAAAAGAATGTGTTGAATAATAAAGAATGTCAGCCGACCAATTGTACCACATCGAGTAATTGGATGGTTATTGCAAAGTATATATTCGATCATGAACCATGACCTGTAAATCGACTTTTGGGTCAAATTGGAGATGGGTCTTGTATGTGCTTGCAATTTATCATTCTTAAGATCTTGTTGTATAGTAAATGCAATTTGTTTTTAGAAATGGTGAGTTATTCAGCTAGTTTAGAATATTGAGAAGTAAGAGAAGTTTTCAAGTTTTTTGGTATATGATGAAACGACACAGTTTTTAGCAGTTCCTTGTGTTTTTTAAATTTTGACTTAGCGCGACGTTGTATTGAGTGAGTTTGTCTGGGGTTTAGTAGTAATGTGTTTCGTGTGCAACAATCTCATTTGGGAGTATAAAAGGTCTTTCGTCTCGTCTTCTCAAGGGCAGAAAACAGTTTGTCAAAAAATTTGATTGCAATCTCTAGTTCCAGGGTTGAGATCGTATGTGTAATCAAAAGGTTTCATTGGGTAAGTTGGAAGCAGTGTGGTCCCGATTGAAGGTGTTAGCGGTTGATTTTGTTGCGGATTGAGTGATTGTACCGCCAGGTTGGATTTGAGCATTCTGGTGGCTTCATATGTTGTCTCCAATTCATAGCGGCTTTCTTTCCTTGTTAACTGTTATTCGAATTACATTAGTCTTGTTCTTACCTTCCGTTGTTGTCTATTCAAATCAGTTCGTACGGAGGCCGGTTTAGGCATATTTAGTGAACTGTTTGGTTTGAGCATTCCCGCAATGGGGCTTCGAGATTTTCCGCCGGTGTTTCACCAGTTTCCTATTTAAAAATCACTGTGTAATTAGCTTAATTTTTCTTATCAATAAATTGAAAAATTAAACTATCTTGAGTAGGACTTAGAACTTGTCCAATAAGTCTTAATCTAATTAATAAGTAGAAACTACCTTCATGAAGCACTTTAACACCCAGTCAGCCAAGTTCAAAGTATTTACGTTCAATCTCACGCCTCTTCTGTTGTTGACTCAGAGTAATACTAAAAATCGAAGTCGGTTCAATTAGTAAGTCAAGCGTTGGCCGAGATAGTGGCTAGATTGAGCGAACAAGTGGCGGCTTTAACAAACCCTATGGCCAATCATCAAGGAAGGGAAGAGGAGCAACACCATAGGTGAAGGGAAGATCAACCACAATGGAGGAGAGGAGACTCACCCCCTCAACAGAGTAAAGCACGACGTGGCCAACCTAAAAGATTGGAATCAGATTCTGAAGATGAAATTGACGTCGATGAGGCGTTTGAAGAGGAGACCTATATAATCACCATGATTATCGAGTCAAGGCGGATATTCCAATGTTCTTTGGAACGATTAGGATTGAGGAGTATCTGGACTGGCAAATTAAAGTGAACAGATTATTAGACGTCAGGGTAGTACCGAAGCTGTGACGTCTTGTAGTCCTGCGATGTGCGATATGTAAAAGTCCAGTTAGAACTTGGAAACGTATACGACGGCTGATGATAGAGAGATTCTTTGACGTCATGGAAGTACCGGAGAGCAAGCAAGTAAAGATGGTGGCTATCATATTGAAAAGCACAGCTGCAACATGGTGGGATAGACTTGTAGCCCTGTGACGTGCAAACGGAAAGTCCAATTAGAACTTGAAGACGTATGTGACAAATGATGATAAAGAGATTCTTGCCTGAAGAATATGAACAAACCCTATACCAGATGGACATTGATTTACATCAAGGGAGAAGGAGTGTGACAGAGTACACCACATAAATTTTTGACTTTCTGAACGTAATGAATTGAAAGAGATGGAGAACCTCATGATATGATAAAACAGAATAAAAGGATCTTTGCAGGAAAATATTTGATTGCAAATTGTTTGGACTGTAGCAGAGGCTTCCAACTTGGCAATAAAGCAGAATTGATGGAGAAGTCCCCAAGAAACTTTCTAGCTTTCCAACGATTTCAACCTCGTGATATGATAGAACGTGGAAGTACTAAAGATAAAGGGGTAGTGAAGGAGGCACCTTCGTCACATAAACCTACAAGTCGTACGAGCGGTACAAGTGGAGCTACAAGACCAAGAACAACAAATCTGTATGCCAAACCATTAGGAGAGAAGTGATATCGTTGTGGAAACATAGGACATAAGTCAAATGTTTGTCCATCTAGAGATATTGTTGATGTCGTTACTAAAATGTCTACTGAAAGCGATAATGATGATGAATACGTCGGTGTCGGATTTGCTGAGGAAGAGATTGAAGAAAGAGTCAATGTTGTGTTGCAGAGGATCTTGTTGTCAGCAAAAGAGGAAGGACAACGTGAAAATTTATTTAGAGCGCACTGTTCTATAAGGAACAAATTGTGAAATCCAATAGTGGATAACAGAAGTACAGAAAATTTAATTTCTCAGAAATTGGTGGAGTATTTGAAGTTGCCGACAAAACCGCATGAGAAACCATATTCATTAGGTTGGGAAAGTAAGGAAAGTCAAGCACATGTGTCAGTAGTTTGCCTTGTTTCAATTTTGATTGAAAAACATTATCGAGAGGAAGTGTGTAGCGATGTTCTTGATATGACGTGTGTCACGTCTTGTTGGACCGTCCTTGGCAATACGACAACGATATAACCTATAGAAGCCGAGATAGCGTGTTGTTATTCACTTGGAATGCACATAAGATCGATATGTTACCGATTTTGACTTTTGAAAAACCGACTGAATTTGCAAACTCTAATTACATAGTGATGTCTCGAAATGATAGGAAGTAGAATGCTGATGTAAAAGAATCAATAGGAGAAAACCTAAGGAGAGAAGGCGGAGGGTTAAAGGAGGGGAGAACGCAGAGGTTTTGTGTGATTATTAATTTTACGTATTTATCAGGTTGGTGGTTCAATCTCTCACTAGTTCATCTCCGTCTTGAGTATGAGGTTCGTTCAGTTTTTGAACGACTTAGGAATAATTTTCAAAAAAATGGTATCAGAGCCTAATATCACTGTATTGTACTATCAATAAATTTTTGTCTAACCTCTTTCGTATTTTTTCTTCGCCTTCTTCCTTCAAGCGATCACCGCACTCAGGAGTACCAGAGTCTAATCATGTCCTGATGTTTTCATGGTTCAAATGAAAAGTACATTTTTAAAACCCAAAAAGTACCTTTTCAAATGAATTAGTGGTCTAACCGTCAACCTCCGAATCTCTAATCTTAGGGGTCAGTGTTTCAATCCCTCTCTAATTCATCCCCGCCTTGAATATGAGCTTTGTTCAATTCTTGACAGACTTAGGAATAAATTTAAAAAAAATGATATTAGAGCCTAATATGACTTTATTGTACTGTCAATAAATTTTTCTGACCTATCTCATATTTTTTTATCTGCCGTCTTCCTTTAAGCGGCCACCGCACTCAGGGGTGGAGGAAAATATCTTCTCATGATGGATTCTTCTAACTTTATCCCAAGTTGTTTTTGATTGCATGATACGTTCTCTTCATCCTTTCATCGGGAACCTCCACCGTAGCCGCCACCTTCATTCGAGTGCATGCATGTGTCCACCGATCGAGATGATGTCCTTCCGTCTAACAAAACACATATTAATTGTTCATGAAAAATATGCATCTTCACCTTGAGTGGGTTGTCCAGTCCCCTTGAACAACGTAGGAATAATCTTAAAAAAATTGGTCATTAAGTATGCTAAGAACTCCTTGAAGGGGTCGAGCGACGATTTGTCCAAAATGACATAGTTGAGACATGTACGATGTTACCTAACTTGCTTTCTTTGAAGTACCAATGGCAAGATGCGTCCCCATAAATGGGATATATTAATTTACAAATCTATTTTTTTGCATACTCAGACACAAAGTTCTTTGATTGCACCATATAAATGTTGATGTCGCCATTTAGATATCTTGTTTATCATCCATTTGATGTAATTCAAGGTCAAAATGCGCAACTGGTGCCATGAGTATTCGAAAAGAACCCTTTAAAATTTTGGGAAATATATCTTTAAACTCAATCCTCTCTTTGTAAGTCAAGTCCTTAGCCACTTTGCATCAAAAAAGTCACACTCTAAACGGTAAATGCAATATATAAGTGACGGGCAGCCAGATCCGGGCTGACATATATCAAGCTAGCTTTTACCCGCTTGTAAGAAAATGTAATTATTTGTACCAAAATGCCATTATTGTCTTGGTGTAAACAAATTCCTTTGGCGTGGGAATCCATACATTATCAAGTAAACTGAGACCACCCTTTCACTATGTATCAAAGGACGCAGACAACATCAAGATATTGCGTTAGCGTCCCTAAGTGCGTGGGGAGTCGAAATGAATCAAGTAGTCATACGTACGTACACATGCACGCAACGAAACAAAAGCAAAGAAAATCCTTATCATTATTGGCTAACAGAATCAAATAAGTTTCATGATATGATTTCACTTCATTGTTGCTTGTGATTAAAACTTGGAATGAACATGGTTCTTTTCATTTAAGGGAATGCGTGAAGCTGAAATGAATATATCCAAAGCACATAACTATTTGTTGCGCGATGCCCCCACAATGTCACTTGCGATGCAAACATCTAAAATACGCAAAGTTCAATCTGAATTGTGAATAGATTCTTTAAGATTTAGTGATGTGCATTCGTCTATTTTGGTAGATTCAAGGAAATCATTTTGCATCCGTTGATTGCATTTTATTAATGCATCAGATTGTGACAACACATTAATGATTAATGAGACATGTGAGTTGCACATGTTTTGCACGTGTCAAATGCAATGACATGTGCAATCTCAGTCATTGATGAAATGCAATCCACGGATGCAACTGGGTTCCATGAATCCATCAAAATAGATGGATCCATCAGATAGCTCCTAGATTCTCTTACACTGCTGATGAGATGTGAAGCTCTTGGTCCTATCTCCATTTATAGATAGTTGAGAATTTCTAATACAATATATACATTGCAACCAAACATTCATATCTCATATGGTTAAAGTGGTGTACCCAAAAATCCTACAAAATATTGGAAATGGAATATGTCTATGCATATAATGGACCTTAGGTCTCAGCTCGTTGCTTCAGCCTTCAAGTACACTACACATTTTTACACATGGTAAGTTGGCTTGCACTTCAAGCTATCAATCAATATGTTGCTCCAAACACATGAGTATCATAAAGTTGTTTAATTCATTTCGTAGTCCCAATGAATATAACAGCATGATTGTGTTGCAAATATGATGCAAAACAGAATCCAAAAAATTGAAACTTATGAAGTCAGTCATTATTATGTTAGCATGAAACTTATGAAGTCAGTCATTATTATGTTAGCACACTTTTATGCATAAAACATAGTCAATCACTACTAAACTGCATCAGTTGAAAATCATCACATTTACTTAACAGTTAGCACAATCATGAAGAGATGGTAACATTAAAAACTAAAACAAGCTCACCAGTCTCCATCATGCTAAAGAAGGCCACAAAAAAGAACAGCATAGTCAGAAAAATTAGTTGTGCTTCATATTCCTCTCGAATGAGCTAGTTTCATGTTCGTTTTTTAATATCCCTACATCGATCAAGCATTGGACACGGCCCAAATTCAAGGATAAGATGCATTCAGGAGAACTTAAACCATCAACCCTCTGAGATTAAGAATCGAATGGTTTACCGTTAGGCCGCTACTCTATGCGTTGGAGCTGAATCGTCTGTAAACAAACTTGGAACCATTCTCATCCATCACGTAACAGATACTTTGGCAATTTAAATTTGGGCCCTAACTTTTATGAAATAATATGAAACATTTTGTAAATTGTATCGAGAGAGTTAAGTGAATAACCTTGCATTACCATCTAGGCTAGTCAGGATAAAAATCCGCAGGGGGAGACAACCCGAAGCGACGGATGCCGCCCCTACCCATTCTTGGGGCCGCCCATGCAAGCGATCAATAGTAAAAATAGACCTTAATAAGTTCAAGAGTGGATTGAGACTAAGTATCAACCATATTGTAGACAGGTCTGTTTTATACTGAAAATGTAGTTGAACTAACTCGACTGAATAACTGAAATTTGATTAATGTTAGACTTAAATTCTGTTTAAGTGAACTGAAGAAAGCTAAACCGTTAAAAGTTGACATTCTTGGATGTGGAAGTTGGTGCGTGTGGTTCAACCAACAAACTTTACTCTTAACTACTAAATCAACTTGATGATTTGTTGGTGGTGGCAGATACCGTATTCGACACGTCATACTGCCACGTGGCATCAGTTATAACCTCCCTTAATAAATGCCAAGTGGATATGACTCTTGGTGGGTATCCGATGATTGAATTAAGATAAAAGTTTATGTTCCCACTTTTGTTTATATTTTGATTTATGAAATTCTTATGTTCCTTACAAACTTTTAAATTCAAAGTGCTAATATTAAGTTTTTCCTCTGACACTAATGACGCATTAAAACTGAATTTTATAATTGGAGTAAAGTTCAGAAAATCAGATTATTTGATAAAATTTATTAGTGTTTATCTAATTGGAATTTTTAGAATAATCATCTAATATATAAAATAATGAATGCTCGTAGTTAAAGTTTTAACATTTTTATCTTAATTAAAAGAGACACTCGCAAGCGTACTCGGATCTGGTGCAGCGCTGCTATTTGTCGTGGGTAGGAAAATGATGGCATTTGATGTTTTTTACTATAACTCTATGTAGTTTTGTCTAACTCTTATCAAAATTGTGTAGTTTTAACTCGCAATAATAGTTTTTGCTGCATTGATCTAATTCCCCCTCGTAAGTTCCAAAACTCTTTTTATTTTTAGGTTTCGTGAGATATGAGACAATTTAATAATTTTTGTTAACTTAAATCAAAATTAACGAATTATCCATTATCCTCGATCCTTTGATATTACTTACCTTGAAAAGAAGGATATTTTGACTAAAATACATTTGGATTAGCACCGAGTGCTTCTAGTTAAAATTGTGATAACTTGAAGCTGAAGAAGGGGGAAAGTGACCCGGGGTCCACGGCTACCACTAACTGAGGCCCACTTCTACGCTTCCCTTTTAGTCGTACGGCTGATGCACGGCGCGATGTGTGGCCCGATGATTGCGGTCCTAATGGGTCCATTTTTAATTTAATAATATTCAATTAATTATATGAATGACATTCTTTGTTCCATGTTTATTCAAATTATTAATTAGTGTCTGATTAGGACCAATTTAGTGTTTCTACCTGCCATGTGATTGATTAGTCTTAGGTTGTTAATTCGATTCCGTTTTGTGTTCTTTCTATGTCTGATTCTTCAAATCAACCTTTCATATCGAATTTTCAAAAAGCATCAGACTAAAGCACTATAGACGAATTGGTCTTCTGTTCGTACAAAATTGAATGTGGCTAGAATTCCTGCATTTTATGGCAAAGGTAAATAAAGTGAGATAAGGTTTATTATTGAATATATCAAGAGGGAAGAATGAAACAAGTATTTGAATTAGAATAGTGGCACGAGTTGTGGACTCAGCTTGCAATTGAAGCAAAGCCGGTTTCCTACATGAGATGAGACCTCTTCCTTTCATTTGGTCCTTATTCCACACTACGCACCCTTATTTATGTTCCCTCCATCTCAGGATACTATCCTTCATATTGACTTAAACCGTCAATATCAAAGACCACTATACTCTTGAACTTGTAACACGATTTCAATTATATATTTTGGACCAAATATGAATCACGTTATGTTGAATTTGACAATTATTTTTAGTTTAAATATTGTATGTTAATTTACTAGATAATAACGATCGAAAAGGTATCTCAATTTCTTACAAATAATTATCTGTCATTCTTAAACTTTTTCCTCAACTCTCATACATAATTTTTTATTTTTGTTTCACCAAGAACATTGTAGTTCTAATAGTAAAACAATGCAGAAATGTGAAAAGGTGAAGAATAAAAACTGCCCCTTTCTTAGTTGTATGCTGAGCTTCACTTGAACGCATTCATAACTACCCACCCTTAGTTTTGTACTATTTGACTTGAGAGGAATATTACCTACATGAGTAAATAAATCATATTTTCATACTTCACCTCAACCAAATCAGCCACCAAATACTACAAATTTGGTCAATAAATGTACATTTTTTACTCACCACATAATTAAATACAATCTAAACCAAACAACCAGCATTTAAAACTAACCCTCATAATTTCTTCCTACCAAAAATCCAACCCATTACTTTAATTTCACTAGACACTATCCAACCATCCATAAATACCATACTTTCCCTCCACTAAATTTCCACCAAGCTCAACACACATTTCCACTCCTTCTCCAATGGCAGCTCTCACGTTCCTAGCTACACTTTGTTTCCTCCTTGCATCGGCCAATGCCCGCATCCCTGGCGTCTACTCGGGTGATGCTTGGCAGACCGCCCACGCCACCTTCTACGGTGGAAGTGATGCATCTGGCACAATGGGTACGTCTTACATACATTTTACACTTAATATTTGTCAAAAAAACAACATCTGAAATTAGAGACCGAGTAACAGACCGGTAAGCCGCTACTTCTTGGACTAATATTAACATACGTACAGGTGGAGCTTGTGGATATGGGAATTTATACAGCCAAGGCTACGGAGTAAACACCGCAGCGCTAAGCACTGCGCTGTTCAACAACGGGCAGAGCTGCGGGTCGTGCTTTGAGCTTAGATGTGCTAATGATCCACAATGGTGCCACTCTGGCTCACCTTCTATTTTCATCACTGCTACTAACTTTTGTCCACCTAACTTCGCGCAAGCTAGCGACAATGGTGGTTGGTGCAACCCTCCTAGACCTCATTTCGATCTCGCCATGCCTATGTTCCTTAAGATCGCCGAGTACCGCGCCGGAATCGTCCCAGTCTCCTATCGCCGGTATGCATCACATCCTCTGTTTTCAGTTTTCACTAACCATTTACTGCACAAATCTCAATCATTTTGGTATATTATAGAAGTCCGAGGACTTTATTATAATTATTTATAACTCAGCACCAGATGAATTACTTGCAAAGTATATTTTTTATAATTACATATAGACCCCAATAAACAGAGCAACAACACCGTATCTGATGATGTTTTTGTTATGTTGTGAAATCAAAAGCGTGCCGTGCCGAAAGAAGGGAGGAATCAGATTCACAATCAACGGCTTCAAGTACTTCAACTTAGTATTAATCACCAACGTGGCAGGCGCAGGAGACATCGTTAAAGCAAGCGTGAAGGGATCCAAGACAGGATGGATGAGCATGAGCCGTAACTGGGGTCAAAACTGGCAGTCAAACGCTGTTCTGACCGGTCAATCTCTTTCTTTCAGAGTCACCGGCAGTGACCGCCGTACTTCCACCTCATGGAATGTCGTTCCAGCTCACTGGCAGTTTGGTCAAACATTCGTTGGAAAGAATTTCAGAGTCTGAGAATCATTTACAAGCGCTGATGTATTGTTAATTAAATACTTTAGTGGTCTGAATCTTAGTGTTGTTTAGGGTTTGGGGTTAAAAGATTGAATCTTTTTCGTTTTGGGGGGATGTTGAGAGAAATGGTGATGTGGGTTTTTGATGTTTGTGTGTGTGGTGATTGTCTCTGAGGCGTGAACATCGGAAAAGATGGTGAGAGGGTCTCAGAGCAGTTTGTTTGTAAAAGCTGAAGTGGCTAGAAAAGTCTACCCGCAGCTATGAATTATTTACATTAATTAAGTAATATTAACACTTTGATTATATTAAATAACATTTTTAGTATTTCTGAGTTGTCTTAATTTGGAATTTAGTATTTGTGGTTGGATTATGAGGTGGGTTGAATTGTCTATGATTTGGTATAAAGTAGACATGGTGTATTGTTTTTCTTGCTTTTTGAAATTTGAAAGAAAAGAGAGGTTCAATTTGTGATCAATCAGAGGCTTGATCAGCGGAGTGAATTGTGCTGGTTAAACAAAGTCTACTAAAAGCAGTGCCTCAGTCTGAGTAGTTGATGATGCATGTCTTATCCAATGGATGAAATGCATTTTATCAAACTGCATTCCCAAAAGTGGCATCCAATAATACTTTTGCATCAGCAAACTATTTGTTTAATGTATCCTTTTATCTTGTTAATGTATTAGTCTACTGTATCCTTTAACATAAGACTAATCTGTTTTTGTCTAAGCTAATGGAAATGATGAACAAACTGAACGTAATGAATAAGAAAAATATATCAGTATTTATCGCAATGTTATACTCCCTCCGTCCCATTTTGAGTGTCCCATTTGAGAACTTTTACGATTTTTAAGAAAATTGAAAAATGTGAGATAAAAAGTAAGAAAGAGAATGAGTAGGATAAAAAGTATGAAAGAGAGTGTAAATGTAGAGATAAAAAAGTTTCTATTTTAGGAAATGAGAAGATCATTTTGGGACAACCAAAAAGGAAATGGGACACTCATAATGGGACGGAGGGAGTATGTAAGTAAGAATTTTACTCATCATGGAGCTTTGGATTCATATAATCTATTAGTACCGTCATGGAGCCCGGCCTGGTCCTGATATTTGCGACTATCATTATTCATCGGGTCAGGTCGTGTTTGGTAAAAATTATGAAGCCCTACTCTAGCCATGGACTTGTTCAAATTTCACATTTTAATAAAATATAATTTTAAATAATATTAAAACAATAAAAAAATACATAATGATTGCAATATCAATTTTAAATGATATTTTTTCCATCCCATCATTTTTAACTTATTTTACAGTATTTATAGGAATTATAATGATGAAATGAGATAAAATTTAGAAAAAATGAGTATATCTTTAAATATATGGAGATATTAAGATTTTAATTAAAAAAATCTCAATTTGAAAATAAGGATATACAAACAAATTCGAATAAATATTAAAGTTGATGATAGGCCGGTTCTGAGACTCCATGTAGGGTTGGGCTTCAATGAGTCTATGGCCAAGCCTATTCGACAGAGTTGGGCTTGGATGAGCTTTGGGCCGGTCTATGACCTTTTTCTAGCCTATGGCCTATTGGCAATGCATAGATGAGTCTCTAGAAAACGACAGAGTATAAGTTACAATATCATTCCACTGCAAACCTTGAAGGCTACGTCTTCCAAGAACATTATTGTTTACAACCAAAATGATAATAACCAGGGGAGAGCAAACGGTAATTTACCGTAAATTTCAAAAAATTACCTTTTTATCGAAAATTTACCGAAATATAAATAATTAATTAATTTTTAATTATTTCAGATTATTTTATAGTACTTTCATATATTTTAATTATTTTTAATATATGCTTTTTAAATAATAATATTATATATATTCGGTAAAACGGTAAACTTCCGAAATGAAAAATCTATTCCATTTACCGAACTTTTTTACCGTTTTACAGTCGGTAAATTATTTCTGACAATTATTTCGATAAATTGATAATTTACCAAACATTGCTCTGCCCTAATAATAACTTCCTACCAGGGGCGGATTCAAGGGGGGCTGGCAGGGTCTCTTGCCCCCCTAATCTCGAGAAAATCATTTTTTATAAATAGGTTTTGGTAAATAGGCAGCTAATTTAAGTGCAATGTGCTGATGCAAAATCATTAGAAATTGTATTTTACTTGTAAATCACATTTTGATGAATTTAATTTTGATAAATGAACTTTTTGATGAAAACGTTGTAATTTCCTTGTATGTCGCAATAATCTAATTGATTTCCCTTTCGAATATGCAAATTGAAAATGCAACTATAAAATGCAAATTACAAATGCAAAATCAAAATGCATCAGCATGATCTAACACGTTGCTTTCACTCGGCTTCGCCGTAATGTTTTCAGTATGATCTAACAAATGCAATTACAAATTACAAATTGATTTCCTTGTACCAGGCTTCGCAGTAATCAAATTTCAAATTATGATCTAACAAATGCAATCAAAATGCATCAATCAAAAACAAATTACAAATTAATTTCACACTACACCAGATCCAGAACCTAAAACACATGACAAGTGTACAAGACACATTACATGCATGAATGAATGAGCCATATTGATCGATCATTACTAGTGTCTTTCCAAACTGAGCTCGTCCCGCATTCCTGCCACCTATATGGACACAAATAAATTATAAAATCTCATTAACCAACCAAGATATAAGAAGGAAAAAACGAGTTCTGTGTTTTACGATACAAAGATGCATAAAACTTACCAGAAGCAACAGAAGGCCCAGCGAAGCTCATACTTCTCAAATAGTAAACACTTCCCAAGGTGACAACCACAACAAGAAGAACACTTGCGTAAACAAACAAACAAACATTAAAAATCTCAACTTTACGAACAAGCAACATGATACACATTAGGTAAACAAAACAAGGATGAATCAAGAATGGACATATGTAAGTACAATAACAGTGTGGCACTCAAGCTTAACTATGAAAGCAATAATCAATAAAAATCAGAGTAATAGTCAAAAGATTGAGAAAGGGGTAATGATCAAATCAATGAATGCCACACCAAAATGCAACACCAAAATGCAACAATAAAATGCAACACCAAAATGCAACAATAAAATGCAAAACTAAAATGCACGAGCTAAAATCAAACCTCCCATCATCACTGCCTTACTCAAACCTCCCCACAAACCTAATATCACAATATTACTCACAAAAGCCTTCGTTGTCTTACACAAACCTCCTACAAGCTCAAACACAATAACACAAGCACAATAAAACAAACATAAACACAAGCAAACACAACCAAATCATCGGCATATCCCGGTCTCCATCTCCACCATCTACTGTCTCGAGTGGATTCAGCATCTATCACCAATCAAAACAAAACTCCAAGATTCACAAACCAATTCACAAATTCATCAACAACTTCAACTCACTAATCAGCCATAATAAGTTCGCAACAAAATCAACACAAGCCAATTCACAACTCATAACAAAACTACTTAAAAACTCAATCAGCATCTCGATTCAGCATCAAAAACTAGAATAATATAAAACCTCCTCTATCCCAAGCCAATCCCGCAGCAAGCGCTCCCGTCAATGAACCTGGGAAGCCTTCGCCTCACCGATCTCAACCTCCGCCATGATCAAACATCAAGACATCATCAACAACACTAACGACTCTTCGACATCGTCGTCATCAGGAGGTTTAAGAAGATGCACGCACAGATCGAAACCCTAAAAATAAAATAAAAAATCAATACTTACAGCAGGAAACCGAGTATCGAGCTTCTTCCTCATAACGACGAATCATTGTATTGAAACCAGGAAATCAATGAAAATAAAAACAAATCCGACCTCAAATCACAATCCTCTTCCTCCGCCTCTCTCCGGCTCATAATCTCCATCACTACTCGCAATCCTCCTCCCAAACTAATCCGGCCTCAAATTCCTAACCCAATCACTCAACTCAGCCTCATCATCCACCAAACTCTTCGAAGCCCTAACTTCTGATCTCGAGCACAAATTCCTAATCGACATCCGTCTAAACACACACTCAGTCTCTTCGTCGCCTTTTGTACTCTCAGCCTCCCTCTTGGTTTCGATTTCCTCTCTCAGCCTTATGTATTCTCAGCCTCTCCTCCGCTGCGTCTCAAGATGGGTTTCAAAGTGAGAAGGTGAGAAGGTGAGAAGGTGAGAAGTGACAGAAATGAGCCTCTCACATAAATAACCTAAATACCCTCACCCCATTAAAACTCATTCCATTACTAACCAAACCAATTTTTAACTCCCTCACACGTGTCACAATTCTAACGATCCGATATATCAAACGTGTGGTCCAGATCTGGACTCATGAATCCACCAAATAGTAGTGGATCCACCAGAGACGCCCCCGTAATATATATGTTCTGAATTAATCTAATTAAATATATTATTTCTTTGCATTAGTTATCCCTATGACCAACCTCGTAAAGTTTCAATTTTGTACCACAATGGACATAAAACCCATTTAAAGAACAAACCCGTATTTAACATGAGAACAATACCACATATGATATGGCTACAACTTTAATATTCCTTCGAAGACGCATTGATGAAAGTCCGAAATATGGACACCTCACTATGGATAATCAAAGTGAGTTATGGAAAATTTTGAAAGATTGTTATAATTATTAGAATGATGTGATATTCTCAAAATGATAAATAAAATATTTTAAGATTTCCGAATTTTAACACACTCAGTGAATAACCTTTCTTGATCCTTGAGTGCAATTCCTCTGCGATTCCCTTGCATTTATGCATATTGAGAAACCATTTGCACTTTTGAGTTAACTAAATGCACATTGTGCATTTGTGCACTTTGATTTTTAAAAATAAAGACAAACTTTTAAAAATGTATTTTGTGGAGCATCAAATCAATTTGATCTAATGACGCTTTAAGGGGATCGTAGAGATCGTATTACTCTTCATGGTCTCTAATGAACTGATCTCCTCGATCCATAACATAATAACATACTTATATTGCATAATGAAGATTATAAAATTATATATGATAAAAATGAATGTGTTGATATTCCATGCCTTAAAATTGTGTCGTGTTTACTGCAAACAGAGGCGTCGGTTAAAAGATTAAATACTTACTTCCCTTGTTTTTTTGTTTCAAATTATCAGATCTGACAACCGATTGATAAATAAAACTTTCGGTCCAAAATGTTTTTTTGCTACGGTTGAACCGTCCGTTTATTGTTGTTGAGGTTGTTATTGATGCGGATTATATGAAGAGTCATTAGAGTAAGCATCACCAGAATACAATCATGGCATCACCACATTCATATATTATATAAAATATATTTATCAGTATAATCTTCATATCGTTCGTCGCAACAACTACCTCAACAACAACCACGTTCCACCACAATCTTCGATTTACTTTAATCAGTCTTCACAAAAGGAAAATCAACAATATGAACTAGATACGATCAGTGGCGGAACCAGGACGAAATATTCGCCGGGGCTCAAAAGCTTATAAATTTAGCGGAGGCTCAAATAATCTTTTTAGCGGGGGCTCAAATAATTTTTTTAGCCGAGGCTCTAATAATTTTTTCAGCCGGGGCTCAAATAATTACTTTACCCGGGGGTCCAAATCGAATTATGATAAATTATACCTAGTAAAAAAAAAAAAAAATTTCCTCGCCGGGGCTCCAGCCCCCCTTCGCCCCCTGGTTCCGCCACTGGATACGATTAACATTTTGAGCGGCGCATGATTTTTTATTCTAATAATAAAACTATTAAATTAATCAATATTATAATTTAAAAACTATAAAATCAATGTAGTCAATATTGTATTAAACGACGGCGATGATGTATGGTACATGTCAAACCTTATTAATTCACTTATTTTTCAATATGAAATGGTAACCTCCACAAATAACAGTGAATTATTTTATAAGAAAATAACAAAACTGTTAAATGTGTTTCTTATTGAACATTTTGTATACAATTTCATGCGGTATTTTTGTTTATCTATCATCTTCTCTACTCTAAAAAATTCATAATGCAATATTTTACCTATTTTTGACATATCTCGTAATTCAAAACTAGATGATTTATATATGCTACTCTCCTAACTTGCATGTTTAATTAAATCGATTATTTATTTATTTTCAGTTTGAGTATTTTTAATATTATAACAAAATACCGTTTGATATTCGATCATAGATGTGAATTAAGGAGTATCCTGTATTATGGTTAGAACTTAGAATGAAATATTTGAACTTAAATATTTGTACAACTTATTCAAATTTGTCTGCATATGTTCTGCACATGTTAATTTATATATAGCCCATCTCTTTCCAAATAATATCTAATAGAAATTTCTAGACGTTACATTTGATCCCATAAAATCTTTCACAATAAAATATAATGCGTTAAATACAAATTATATATTATTTTAATAATTTATGGAACGTACCTAATTATTGCAGGATTATACCGGCAGACATGTAAACTCAAGAAACGTGTACAACGTTTTACATGGTAATAAAATTGGGTTGTCAGGAGGAAGTTTAAAAGTGGTGAAGGGAGGACATGAAGATCACAGGACATTGCGGAAATGCTCGTCTCGGTAAGGCTTAAATGCATTTTTGAACTTTTTTATAATATTTATTTATAACTTAATTATACGATTGTTATTTAAGGTATGCCTGAGGAGCACGACGACGGATTGACACGTCTTGGACTCCGAAGTGTGTTGAAACACATGCAAGTATCAAAAATTTATAGACATATAGTGATTTATGCCGAAGGCTGTCACTCAAGAAGTATGTTTGAAAGTGGAGTGCTCAGCGAATTGAATATCTACGCCACCACATTAGCTGATGCAGAAGAGCCTTGCCTTGCATGCTACTAGAGCAAAGAAGTAATTAAGGGCTTGCTTATGCGACGTTTATAGGGCCGCATGGATGAATGATAGGTAAGTTTAATAAGTTTAAAAAGGGCTTGCTTAAGCGACATTCCATTTTTGAGTTTTGACCGCTCTATTATATATAAAGTGCAAACCCTCCTAGTACAAGTTATTTTTGAAGTCACATTACGCTCTCCTAAAATACCCCTACATAATTTCATAGTTACTATATTATCATTCACTTGGTTGGAAAATAATTATTTTATTTAAATATCTTAAATATATTGTTTACAAGATATGCACAGATTATATTGTGCAAGAGAGTACTAGTTATCAGAAACGACAAGCGATTGATACAATAAAACTTTCGGTCCAAAATGTTTTTTTGCTACGGTTGAACCGTCCGTTTATCTGATTCAGTTCTGACAGAACTGCACTGCCCCGGTTCAATTTCGTTTGGGGCAGTATATCTACAATTCGTCGTTTTCTAGTTCAACTGAATCTCAATTGTCTGGCGGAGCTTTTCTCTTCAAATCGCCATCCGCAGTAGCGGCGACCAACCCTCCTCGTACCATGGCTGAAGGTACACCTCCAATCCTCCAATCGCCGTTCCAAGCTTAAAGTCCTGGTTTTTTTATATTGATTTGATTTGACAAGAGATTCAATTTCATATTGATTTGTGATGTTTGAGCAGAAGGTGATAGTGGAGTTCAGAAGCAGACAGTGTCACCATATGAAGAAGCAATGGAGGCGCTTTCTTCATTGATTACTAAACGCAGCCGCGCTTTCAGTGGAAATAAAGGAGATAATTATGATTCCTTATTTGAGTATTTGAAGGTGATTACTGCTTTTTTTGAGTGAAGGAGATTTATGTACAGTTGTTGATTTTTTATGAGTACTCAAATCAGATTCTGGAGCTGGACGAGGAGGCTTTTTCGAAAATGAAGGTTATACATGTGGCGGGCACTAAGGGGAAGGTACAGTTTTGTAGAAATGAACTCTATAGCTGAGGCTGTTACCACTTATAAAGTGAATGAATTTGTTGGACACACTGAAAGTTGATGTAGAAATGCTCATAATGGGCGATGGCTGTAAACTGTTCCTGATTTGTCCTTTGTCCTTAATTATTTTACTGAATGTGCTTCACATTTAGAATGGAATGACATTATATATTCTTCTCTATTTATGTATTGAAGGGATCAACTTGCACATTTACGGAATCTATATTGCGCAACTGTGGGTTCCACACCGGAGTATTTACATCTCCTCACCTTATTGACGTTAGAGAGAGATTTCGATTAGATGGGTAAGAGTTTACTCTCTCTGATTATTTTATCTTCCTGATAATATGAAGTAACTAATCAGTGCTCATCAACAGTGATTCTAATTGTAATTGCTCATTAATTATTCGTGATGGTTTTAAAAGCTTATCTGTCTCGTACTTTTTTAGCTTGAACTAGGCAATACAGATACTTATAGCTTACTTGATTTGTTTTATTTATTTTGTTTTCTCAAGTAGTTGATGAAACTTGCTTCTCCAATCCCATATGCAGTGTTGATATTTGTGAAGAGAAGTTTTTGGCCTACTTCTGGTGGTGCTTTGATAGATTCAAGGTATGCAAGTTCTTGGCTATTGACTTTTCTATTTTCTAGAACGGAATGGATCTAAAACTTTTAAGATGGTGGTAATGCACAAATAATTAGTTATGAATACTTTAAAAAAGATGATGATACAAGGGGCAGACCTAGGGTCCTCTATATTATTGTGCATTTCCTGCCATCAAAATTCTTCACATTCAGCAGGATATTGATCAACTTATCATTTTTGCTTACCTGTATTTGTCAGTATTTAATTAATTTTAACCGTTCCTGCTTTTGTCGTTGGCTTCCAGAAACATGCTACTGAAGATCTACCAATGCCTACCTACTTCCGCTTCCTTGCTTTGCTGGCTTTCAAAATATTTTCTGCAGAACAAGTAAGATAGAACTGAATTGAGCGGACAGGCTTGCTGAATCACCTTTTACTTTCCTCTATTTCTTTGAAATTATCTTAAAGGAAAGCTGCTTCGTAAATATTTTTCACAGAAGTTAAATCCTCTGAGTGTCTAACTTTACGGTGTAGGTCGATGTTGCGATTCTGGAAGTAGGATTGGGAGAGAAGATAACAAATGTGGTACGTCTGGCCTATTAGTCACGGGAAAGTAATCTGCACAATGATAAGAAATAAGAATATTTAAGATCTTTATATTATTTATTTTTTTGTTTTCTCGTTACATATTTCACTGCAGTCATCAAGGCCTCTAATGCACGAATATCATTTTTAATTATCTGTAACCCCTCGGCCTTTGTGGATCTGACCACTTTTCAGGTTCAGAATCCTGTTGTCTGTGGGATTTCTTCTCTTGGTTATGACCACATGGAAATTCTAGGTTGGTAGATTTTACAATTGGTGAAATTTTTATTGTACTTTAGGGTCATTTATCTGGGTGATGGTTGAATGGATATGAAATCACTTCAGTCAAACTGAAAAAACATTTGTCAGCTGTCCAAATAAGCTATTTCTCAAGTAGCCTTTACTGTTCAGGAAATACTCTTGGTGAAATTGCTGGGGAAAAAGCTGGAATCTTCAAGGTCCTTGAAAAGCTTTGTTTTGCAATACTTTGTCCTTAATGACTAATATTCAACAAAGCACTTTTTCTGAATGTATATTTGGTCTCTTATGCAATATTGTTTTCAGCTAGGTGTTCCAGCTTTCACCGTAGCACAGCCAGATGAAGCCATGTGTGTACTTGAAGAAAAAGCTGCTCTCCTGAATGTAGGTTACATTTCAGTATCCTAGCTATTAAAATATTAAATGGAATTAAGTATTGGCTGAACTACGTTAGTGTTGAAGATTTTGAATTTGAATCAAAGTAGACTGGTTAAAATTCATATGAATTTTTTCAAGATAACAATTCTCATAATGAACCAAATTTATTAATTATTGACTAGTGATATAAATGATATGAAATCATCCTACAAAATACCAGCTGCTATCTTGTATTCTTTTGATTGAAAGAAATATTTCTCTTCCATACTTTGTCAGCCATGGGAAGGAAATGCATGGTATTGACACCATGCTTTGATCCATAGGTACCTCTAAAAGTTGCACCTCCTTTAGATGCTAATCTATTAAATGGCCTCCAACTTGGGCTTGTAGGAGAGCATCAGTATGTAAATGCTGGCCTTGCTATTGCATTATGTACCACCTGGCTCCAGAAAACAGGTCATATTGGAGTCAACTACCTAGAACAAACTGTAAGCTCTATGCAATTCATTTTCTGCCAATATTTTCTTTGCTTCTCGTGTATACAAATCTTATCTTATTTTTTAATCCAATGGAACCAGACCTCTCTTCCAGAGCACTTCATCAGAGGTCTAGCAACTGCCAGTCTGCAAGGACGTGCCCAGATAGTTCCTGATTGTTATGCAAATGACGAAACTTCGGAAAATTTAGTATTCTATATGGACGGTGCTCATAGTCCAGAAAGCATGGAAGTCTGTGGAAAATGGTTTTCTCAGGCAATAAAAGAGGAACACCATAAAACCTCCAATCAACATTCTAATGCAAATGCAATGATTGCCCGTGATGCTAGATTCGGGAAAACCACGACACAGGTCAGAACCAGTGTATAAATCTTTGAAGTATTTTGCTATTATATTCTAATATCATGTGCAGTAGCTGTTAGCTAATAAATTTGTTGACTTGACTGGTAAGTAACTGATGTACCTAAAAATGGTTATACAATGTCCATTGCTGTTTGATGTTGTTCTGATGTGACTGGCCATCTTAAGCACCTTTTGTTGATAGTTAGAAACGATACAAAATTAATTACTATCTTAAAACATTTTTGGGCGCGTAAAACTGATGAATGATGATGTCTCACATTGCTTGGCTCCGAATTGGTTATTTTGTAGTTGATGACAGTGTTGTCACCTACTAATTATAAATGCTACGTGGATACTTGCAGATACTTTTGTTCAATTGTATGTCGGTTCGAGATCCGCAACTTCTTCTTCCACGTCTAATGAAGACCTGTGCGTTACATGGTAAATACGATTGCTAATTTGTTGGGTAGTATAACCTCAGTGTTGGATTTTAGTCAGTTGATTATTGCCAAGATTGAAACTTCCATTGTTTTATGTATAAAAACTAGTTCAATATGCATATTTTTATAACAGATGATAAGAATTTCAGTATCACATGCTGCATCTTCATTGATTGTCTTGGTAATTAGATTAAATAAGAAGAGATTCTGGCTGCAGGTGTATATTTCAAGAAGGCACTCTTTGTGCCGAATATATCTGTGTATTACAAGGTTGGCTCATCTGTTTCTTCGCAACCTGATAGCCAAGTTGATCTGTCATGGCAATTGCAACTTCAAAAAGTCTGGGAAAGTATCTTAAAAGAAGATAAAGGTCATAAATCTTTTCTTCTCTTTTTTGCATCTTACTTGAAAGTTGTACAGTTTGTTAGCAAATATTCCGTATTATATGGTTTTAAACTTTGAGAGGCTTATGCTTGAACTGTTCAAGCATGTTAAGAATATTATATTTATTACGCAAAAAGTTCCTCATTCAATATTTTGAGTTTGACATATTTATCCCTACTAAATAATTAAATTCTGCAGCTGATTCAAAGAGCTCGGAAATTGTGCTAGAAGATGGTAAGGATGGTGCCGAGAAAAGCATCAGCAGTTTGGAGAACTCGTTTGTCTTTCCTTCTCTTCCATTGGCCATCAAATGGCTCAGAGATAGTGCCAGGAAAAATCAATCTGTTCAATTTCAGGTTGAAGAATATCTTACTTACATGTTGAGCTAAATAACTTATCATTGCCACCTCTTACGCATCTTTAACATTTCCTTGCAGGTACTGGTGACTGGTTCTTTACATCTTGTTGGTGATTTGTTGAAGATTATCAAGAAATAGGAATATAAATTCACTTGATATCCCTAACTGTTTCTGTCTTTTGTATTTAACAAGCCGGTACTCTGAATTTACGACTAATTGTCATTTTTATAGTTTGAACCTATGGATAGCAGTTTGGTTCTTTTTTGGTACTTTTCCCTCTTAAAAACTACATGTAATTAACAATGTTGACTTCATTTCAGGATATTCCTTATCCAAGATTATTAACTAAAGATTAATCTAGCTAAAGTAGTTTAATTTGCATTTGCTGATTGCATTTTATTAATTTATGAGATTGTACTAACACGAATAATAAGACATTTGAGTTCTACATTTTGCACATGACATTTGGAACAATATGGTGCAATTTGATGAAATACAAACAACGGATATAAAGTGAGATTTACAAATCCAAAAAAATGGATCCACACAAGCAAACCTCTACATATATATGTCTGCATACCAAATCCCTATCCATCTGCTCCATTTAAATAGCACTAAGCTGACTTGAGCTATCTGATTAACTACTCCTCAGTGTTTCCGATGGACAAATCCACTCACTTGCTAACAGCATATATATAATGACCTTAAATTTTCTGCTACATTCCATCCCAAACACCATTTTTACAAAAACCAAGCTTAAGGAATTTTTCGAAAGATTGATATAATTCATTTTGCCAAATGAAGGGAGGAAGTGACTCAACTGCAGTTGACATACCGGAGACGAGGGCTGACGCTAGAGGCGAAGCACCATTGTTCAATGGGAAATCCAGCAGCGGTGGCCGAAATGGGATCATATATGCTCATAAGCCATCAGCTCAGAAAAAGGGTCTGGCTATATTTGATCTCATTCTTAGAATATGTGCCCTTGTGACATGTCTGGCTGCAGCCACCGCTATGGGTACAGCAGAGCAGACTCTGCCGTTTACTACCCAGTTCTTTCAGTTTGACGCTGGCTACGATGATATGCCCGGTTTCATGTAAGTGAATTATATCTCAATGCAACTCATTTTGTTTGATATCTAAATGAATGTTAATTCTGATTGCAACAAAAAACAATGCAGGGCATTTGTGATTAGTTTCGCCCTTGCGGCGTGCTACTTTCTACTCTCCTTGCCGTTCTCCATCGTATCAATAATCCGGCCTAACGCAGCTGGACCTAGACTCCTACTTGTCATCTTCGACGCGGTATGTATAATTCTTGGCATCAATTTTTCACAGTAGTTTTCCAAAAGAGCTGTAAAAAAACTGATGATTGTTATAATGCAGATAGTGTTAGGATTAACAATGGCAGCAGCAGCTGCGGCGACAGCCATAGTTTATTTAGCACACAATGGAAATGCAAGCACAAACTGGTTACCAATCTGTCAGCAGTTTGGTGATTTCTGCCAAGCAACCAGTGGTGCAGCTATTGGATCCTTCATAGCAGTGACTATTATTGCTCTGATTGTCATATTATCAGGTGTCTCCTTAAAAAGACACTGACAAGATCCTTAAAACTAAGAAAGATGTATTGTACTGAGCTTTGTGTGTTCCAATTCTATTCCGGGTTTATATATTTGTTGTACAGAAGACATTTTCATGGAAAGCAACTGAATTTTAGTTTGTATGGAAAAACACGAGGCGCCATAAATATGATTTCTTTCCATCCTACAATTTCCATGAATCAAACAGACTATTAGTATCTAAGCAGCACTTGTGAGGTTACAGAGGTTGGCCATCCGGCTTTGTTTGTTTCGAAGTATCTGCTCCTGCAGGTCACTTGGCAAACCCAAGATTTACTTGCACCTGAAATGAAAATAGGATTGTCATGGTAACTTTTGTCCATTAATTTTTTTCTGCATCCTGAGACTCAGTCATCATTTTTCAGAATTGGGAAGGACCTCGAAGCTAAATACGCGCTGATGACAAGTAGTCTTCAAATGCTTTAATAGTCTCCATTGTGTTTTTCACCAAACATTTGTCACTTGGCTCTGAATCCTTTAGCCAGAAGGTTAGCATATAGAAGTTCATTCCATGTGTCAGGCACTCCTGGCAAACACCAATGGCTGCAGTCTTGAGGAGCCGGCTGTGGTGTGCCAGGTTCTCGATACTGAGACGGGTGTGCATCTATGCGGAACTCTGCCAAATATGTAATGTTCAAGAACTGAACCTGATTATATGCATCTTCGACTTGCTTTACCACGTCTTTGATTAACTTATTATACCAAGGCTCAGCTTCCAGCCTTGTAAAGTTCGTCTCCGGTGCAAAACTTGTATTGCATCTGCCACCTTCATCCCATGTACCATCCCTAAAGTTCACATGTTAATAACAACATTGAAGTGTACATCAGAAAATACAAACCAAGTACTAAATGGGTATAACTTGCCTGTAATGCACCGGTGAATAGCTGCGAAAGGCAACATGAGTCTTCGTGGTATCGAGGTTATTGATCACCCATTTCTTCCATGTCTGCAGAGATCTTTTAAAAGCTTCCTCAACATCCATAGTCATGTTCAGAGAGTCTCCTTCCTGAAAATAAAATCCCCTGAAAAGCATTCATTTGCAAAATCAGCATCACTAAATGACTCAAAATTATTTGGTTTCTTGAAAAACAAAATTCTTACTGCTTGATAGTCTTGTCTGCATTCCACCAATGTCCGTCGTTGAACACGAGCAGATCAGCTCCAGCCCAAGACTTAGAGTACCAATGCAGTGTATCAACTTTGATAGCATACTTGACGAACTCCGGTGCATCTTTGGGCGGACGGCCAAGTATAACAAGGTAAGGTGCTCTATAATACTCAACTGTCATATTATAGTCTGCAAATCTCATAGAGAGAAAGCCCTTGTGTTTAGTTACAGGATTTCCATTCACTTCATAAATTGAAGACTTGTTTGGAACAGCTTGAGCAAGCATGCATATCAATGACTCCCACTGGTTCCTTCCAATTGAATCTCCTGCAAACACTATTCTCCCATTCTTGCTCCTCTCCAAGAAGTCACTTGCATTGAATCTACTCTACAAATACACATAAAGTTATCAATAAATTTATATTTTCATATCACAAATATCAATTTAGAGTACGCACATCAGCAGAGAAATGACTAGCTTATATATAAATATATAATTAAAAATCACAAGATTTAGTTCTTTTAGTCATTCCGAGACAATGTTATTGCAAACAAGCTAACCTTGGAAGGTCACAACCATGAGGCTGCCATCTCCAATTCAAGTACTCATTATCAGGCCGGCCGCTTGCCCTGCAACGAAAACCGGGATCAAGAAACGGACAATCCTCATTATATAGCTTGAATGCAGTTCCCTCCTCACGTACCCATCTCCCAATGGAGTAATCACATGATACTAACACATTAGTTGAAGAAGTCGAAGGGAGATATTGAGAAAAGAAGCCTGAGAGTTTGGAAAGATGTTGGTATTGAAAAGGGTGCAAGAAGTCAACAAGGAAGAATGATGAGATGATGGTGAGGAGTAGAAGGTATGAGATTGGGTATGTCAAGTCACGTCTGATGAAGTTGATCAGTTGTGATGAAGAAGATGCTGATGTCATCTCGATTTCAAGATGAATAGAATGAAGAAAAAGTCTGCTTTTGGAAACAAGGGAAGATGAATCAGAAAAAGAAGGAAAGATCCAAAATAAGCGGATCGTATAAAATACTGCAAGTAGTTACAGTTTTAGAAATCAAATCAATGCATGAATGAATAGAAGATTTGACAAAAACGATTTCTTGGATTCAGCGTATACATAGAGAATACGAATGAACGTGGAGATCTTCTCCTAATTAAATTCTTTATTGATTTATTGCGTCCTTACGTTGCATGGATTTTCTTAGTTTCATATAGATGTAAGTTTAACATTGACTAACTTTAAAGGAAGGTGATTGGAATCTATGAACGCTAACATGTCTTGTCTTTTATCATACAACATGAAAATTTACGCATCTCGAAACGTTTGTTTTTTATCGAGATGGCGTGGGGATTTTAAAGTAAAGTGTATTTAAATAAAAGAGAGTTTTATTGTCGAAATTTACCTCTCAATTACTCAAAATGAAGTCATCCATTCAATTTTTTTTTGATATAACCACCAATCAATTCAGAAATCGTGACACCCATTGTCGATTTCGGTATTTCTGCCAGAAAATTGGAGCATGGATCACCCAAAACCCGTATTCATCAAAATTCATTCATCTCCAGGAACTCAAAAAATTGATTTTCTCTAAATAAATCTTTATTAACTTTTAGGGATATTTGCAGAAAACCACTACTAGGGTTGAGATCATGTGAAACATGATAGTTATGTAGCTTACCACTACTATTATGTAGCTTACCATTTTAACAACTAAGTACGAAATGACTCGATTATAATATCCTCATTATCAAAAAAACCACCATCTGAATACATATGTAATGCTAGGGAATGAGGCTGAGGTTACAATTGTGGCTATCTTTGATTAGCAAAGCAGTGTCCCTCTTGATAAAAAAATAACGGTTCATTAATTTAGGATCCACACTAGACACGAAACCTAATAGAAGCATAATTGCAGTTGCGAGTGCGGTGAGTAGCTATGATATCTTTACCACAGAGTCGAACATTTAAGAAATCAATATAGTACGACAATTAAAGTTTAATAGTGCCAGAATAAATCATATTTCATAGGGATAAGACGAGGAAAATTACTCATATTTAAATCGGGCAGTCGATAATCATTACACAATAATAATAAACTCTCAAACAGTGTCAATGGTGGTTTTTTGGTAACGGAGGTTTTATAACATAGGGGTTTCGTAATTAGTTGTTAAAATGATAGTTTTATGCAAAATAATATATTATAATCGTGATTTTCTGCAATTAACCCTAATTTTTAATTCACTTTGTGACATCTAAATTAGATTGTTAGGCAGCTACAGAAGTTCCTATGACTATATTTCATGATCCTACTTTTGTACAAGAAGAAGTTGGCGAAGTTTCTATTGATGCAAGAGTTACAGAAAATGAAATACCTGAGATTGTTACATCTCAAGAACAGGAGACATGTTCTTGCATATGAAGTAAGAAAAACTAGCAAGGTTTCTAGACCTCCAGTTAAACTTAAGGATTATCTTTGTGGATCATCTATTTCATCAAGGTATCATATATCCAATTACATCAATTATTCTGGATGATTATATCAGTTTCAACATTTTGCTATGACTATTTTGGAACTTAAGGCACTTGAAGATATTAAAACCTGGGAGCTATCTACTTTACCACCAGTGAAGAAAGTAACTGGTTGTAAGTGGGTGTATAATATTAAAAGGCATTCTAATAGAACTATTGAGAGATACAAGGCTCATCTAGTGGCTAAAGGTTTCACATAATTAGAAGGACTTGATTACCGCGAGACTTTTGCCCCTGTTGTTAAAACGAATACAGTCCGCATTTTATTAACTGTTGCTGCATCTAGAAACTGGCCACTGTATCAACTTGATGTTAATAACACCCTCTTACATGACTTATTAGAGGAAGTGTGTTACAATCCCACATTGGCTAGGTGGGCAACCATCTAGTGGGATATAAGATCAAGGGGTTCCCTCCCATAACAGACTAGTCTATTGTGGCGAGTTCTTCCCTTGAGCTTGTGTCCCTAACATTTGGTGCACCTTGTTGAGAGCCAACACGAAGGGGGCGACCTGGGAAAGGGCTACCTGATTGCCAAAGAGGCCAGAGTGAAAGCTGTCCAGAGTGGGCCGACGAGGACATCGGTTTCCAAAGGGGTGGCCATTCCTCCTTGTTTCTATTACGAAGTTAAGGCGGCTAGAAAGTTTTTTAGATTATTTAAGAGTATATGTGGACTTAAACAAGCATCCAGACAATGATTCAGTTGCCATCATCAGCTTTGATTTTGTGGCAAGCTTAAATGACTACTCCATGTTTACTTATTCTCCTGGTGGTGAGTTCCTAGTACTGCTAGTCTACATCGACGATGTGATTATCACTGGAACTTCATGTACACTCATATGAGAAGTTAATGATTTTATTCATGTCAACTTTAAAATCAAAGATCTTGGTCGATTGCAATATTTTTTGGGCATAGAGGTGGCAAGATCAACTAAAGGTTTGTTTATTAACCAAAGAAAGTATGCTTTAGACCTTATTTCTGAAGCTGGATTATTAGGGTTTAAACCATCCTTAATTCTCATTGATCCGAGACACAAACTTGCCCTATCCTCAGCACCTCTTATTGAAGATCATACTTCTTACCAATGCCTAGTTGGTCAACTCATTTATTTGATAGTGACACCTGATATTACTTATTCAGTTTATGAATTCACCCAGAACTCATCATCTAAAGGCAGCTCACAAAGTCTTGCGATATTTGAAAAACGCGCCAACTCAGGGCTTGAGTTATCCTGCTAATGTTCTTTGACTCTAAGTGCCTTTTGTGATGCAGACTGGGAATCTTGTCCCATTACCAGGCTCTCAATTACCGGATATGCCGTCTTTCTGGGTTCTTCCCTTGTGTCCTGGAAAACAAAAAAGCAGTACATCATTTCACGTTCATCAGCTGAGGTAGAGTACCGTTCAATGGCGCAGACCTGATTGAGCTTGTGTGGGTTAGTCGCTTGCTACATTATTTGAAGTTTCCAGCTTCTTCTCTGTTATTCCTTTTTATGCGATAATCAAGCAGCGTTCCACATTGCATGAAATCCGATTTTCCATGAGAGAACCAAGTGCGTAGGGCTAGATTGTGACTTTGTTCGGCACTTCGTCTCATCTGGATTTATCTGTCCTCGCTTCATCTTGTTGACTGACCAACCGACAGATCTATTCACCAAGAGTTTACCAGCTTAATCTCTTTCGCGTCTTTCTTCCAAGCTCAACGTGTGCAATCTTTTACACAAGGGTGTTGAGGATGATGAGCCAATGCCGCCGCAAGACAGCTGTCGTTCGCTAGATCGTCCGCCAGAAATTCCAATTGATTTTCATATCTGTTTTTTAGAATAGGAAATTAAGTGTAATTTTATAAAGTAGATAGTTAGTGATGTAAATAGTAGATACGTAGTTTTATAATTATTCAAACTTGAGAATCTGTTTAAATATAGATTTCCCTGCCTTTTCATTTGATCATCGATAAAAGATTCTTACAAATTTCCAGAAACTTCATCTTTTTCGATAGAGCTCCGATCAGACTTCCAGCAAGCTCGTTTCTTGTTTCTCACAAAATTCGCTCGACGAAATCAGCACTAGACCTGACAAAAGGATGGCTAGATTGTAAACGGATGAGTGGTAAACTGATGAGTGGTAAACGGATGAAATTCGTTCCATTCGTTTAACTTAAATGGATGGATGATAAACGGATAACGGATTAATAGATAATTTATTTATCCGTTTACCATCCGTTTATCCTTTTATCCTTTTATCATCCATCCGTTTATGATCCGTTTATCCATTTATCATCCGTCCGTTTATAATCCGTTTATCCGTTTAACATCCGTTAACTATTTATCACTCATTTATTCATTTGTTATTACCAAATAATCCTAATTTAGTTGTATTATTCATGTAATTAATATGTTTTAGATAATATACTTTTTAGATATTATATATCTGGATATCTTTTCGAAAATCTGTGAAATTTAAAAGTCATGTGCATAAATGTAATATAAATTTGAGAATTATTTTTAACAAAAGGTTTTGATTTTTTTCTAAATACTACACAACTCAATTGCAAAAACAATAAAAAATACTCTTGGAAACATTCAAATCCAACATTAAATAAAAGCAGTACACCATAAAATGAAAAAATAATAATAATATTTTTGAAACTTGATTGTAAATGTGTCTTGCTCATGCATGCTCATTTCTTCGATCAAAAAATTCAAATCAAAGAAATCTTCTATGAATGCATCTCTGTCTAACAAATCTTCACTAAAAAAATATAAATAAGAATCAAACACTTTTCATCCATAATATACCCATATAAATAAATAGTGAAAAACTTACATTTCCTTTCAAACAACCAATCTCTAACACTTAATAAGGCTTCCACAACACTAATAATTTTCACTTTCGCGAATTCATCGTTCTTTGTTCCCTGCTCATGTATGAAGTAGACAGAAGATCGTTGATGCATCGGCTAGAAAATTGATCTCATACGCAGGGGCAGATCCAAGGGGGGGCGGAGGAGTCCGCTGCCCCTAATCCTGTGAAAACACCGAAATATACATGTAATTGTATGATTAAACACAGTTGAAATCTGTAGTGTAGTTGAGTTGAGTCTGTCAGGTACCCTGATGATTCTGGGTTCTATCCCTGCCTTCCTTGTTTTATTAAGGGTAAATTCCAGAAAACCACCCCTATAATAGGGGTAATTACCGAAAACCATCCCTATAATACGTATTTACAGAAAACCACCTCTATAAATAGCTCCGTTAGCATTTCACCACCTCGTTACTATTTCGTTAGATAAATTATTAAAAAAACTAAAAATATTATAATAAATTTAAATAAATTTATTTTTAAAAAATAATTTAAATTTCAGTATATTTAATTAAAATTCACAGTATTTAATTAAGAATCATTATGTATATTTAATAAGAAAAAATTTATAAAAATTTGAAAACCTTCAAATATTGTACTTTTAATTTAAATAATAACATTATACTTAGAAAAAATCAAATATTACACTTATGAAATTATTAATATTAAAAATACATTCATCATTAGTTCATGAAATGATGTAATTAATGTGTTATTTATTAAATCAAAATATTCAAATCAGATGGTTTATGAAATTATATTATGTTTCATCAAATTAGTGTATTATTTCATAAATCATATAATATAAATATTTTGGTTCATGAAATAGTGTATTATGGTTCATGGCTTTAAATTTGTTATATCTTGAAATAATATTTAATATAATTAATTCATGAAATAATGTAATATATTTCATGAAATATAATTTTAGGGTTTAGGGATTAAAATTAAAAGTCAATAGAGTATATAATATTAAAATAATTAATATACGATTACATGTTTTTTGATAGGGATTACATGTTTTTTCTTGATAGCGATTACATCAGTGGCGGATCTAGGGAGGGTCGGAGGGGTCGGCCGACTCCCCTTTCATGAGATCAGTGATTTGAATATATATTGTATTTTGGGTAGATTTGCTAACAAAGTTGGTAGCTTAGTGGTTTTAGATGTAATTTTTGAGGGCAGAGGCCAGAGTTCGATCCCCAAGTCTTGCTATTAATTCAAAATATATATTTGTTATTAATTTTAGACCCTCCTTTACTGAAATTTTCATTTTCGACCCCCTTTACTCAGAGGCTGGATCCGCCACTGGATTACATGTTTGAATAGATCCTATATTATGTTGCATAAATGATTCTTAAATTAAATGATTCTTAAATAAACCCTTCAATTTTTTATAAATTTTTTATTAAATATACATAAATGATTCTTAAATTAAATACTGTGAATTTTAATTAAATATACTGAAATTTAATTTTATTTATTTTAAAAAAATAAAATTATTTAAAATTATTATAATATGTTTAGTTTTTTTAAAAATTTATCTAACGGAATAGTAACGGGAGGTGGTGAAATGCTAACGGAGCTATTTATAGAGGTGATTTTCTGTAAATACGTATTATAGGGGTGGTTTTCTGTAATTACCCTATTATAGGGGTGATTTTCTGGAATTTACCATTTTCTTAAATATCATACAATTTTTGGCCCCCCCAAACATAATGGGCTGGATCCGCCACTGCTCATACAGTTACAGATGCATCAACTTTTGACCCTTAAACTTAGTCCAATAGTGACCATGCAACATCAAAACGAGGATCAGAGTGGTTACTTATATTGGGTTTAGGGTAAGTTAAAATCATTCGTCTGGTCTCAAAAACTAATAAAATGGGTCAATAATTCAATATATAATGTTAACAAGTTTTTTAAATTTATTGGGTTGAGTTCAAGAGAAACATAAATATTTATGAGACGGAAGGGTTTTGATAATTCAACAATTGAGATTAAATTTGGTTTTTATTAAATGTGCGGTTGGATTTGTGAAAGACCCTAGCAGTTGAATTTAGCGGTTGAATTAGAGGTTCTATTTAAGATAAAATCTCATCCGTTGGATTATTAACTATCAACGGTCGATCATGTCTCACACATATTTAGACGTCCTTCTTAAACTTTACTCCTATAATTTTAAATCATTAAAACAATTAACAATAAAAGATAGAAGACAAATAATAATCTGTGACACACCTCAAAAGAATGATATGAATGATCACAATGGCGTTTAGAAGAATCATGATTAACAAAATAAGACATATTCAAATTTATTTGATGATTTAATGTCATTTAAAAACTTAAGAATAAAATGGTTCATAATAATATAAGTATATTAAGTTTATGAAACTTATCGAAAAAATCATGAACCTTGGAAAATAGTGGATGGCTTCCGGGAAATCATACTCATGTAAAGGATGGTATATTTTATACGGAAATTATTAAAAATATTACCTTTGAGTTATGTTATTTCAATATTGTCAAGTTTGAGTTTCAAGTTTCAAAAATGTCATCTTTTTAAGATCTCGTTGTTAAAAAAATTACATGGTATGTGTCGTAATACGTCTGCATCAAAACGACGCGTTTTCAATTTAACAGGTATCTCACGGATTCAAACAGCGGGATCATCTAGAAATATGGATCAAACGATGCATCTTTTTGAAAGTTACCGTTTTTTATTATTAGAAGCGTCATATTTTAAAACATTGTTTGCAATCTTTAACCCTCCGTTTGGATGTGAAAAAAAGCAGTGGAAAGAAAATCTAAGGGAAAATGTAGAGAAAATTAATTTTCCATGAGAAAATTGAGAGGAAAAGTTTACATTGTTTTTTTGTTATTTTTTCATTTTCCTTATTTCAACCAAACACACCCAAATATTTTCTAAAAAAATTTCATCAAATTTTCTTTTCGCTCATTTTCCCACGCAACCCAACGGAGCATAAAAGTTCAATAAAATGATGCTTTGTTTTTTGTTTTTTTTACTTTTGTTGTTTTTAAGTATTATTTTTTGTTTCATAATTTTTATTTTTTAGATTTTGGATTCTTAGATTAATATTATTATGTAACGACTTTAACAAAATCCACTAACAGTTTGTGAGACATTAAAATATTGTAAATTTGGCAGTTGAATTTGTGAAAAACAAGGGACGGTTAGATGTCAAGGTTTTCTTAACTTCAAATCTCATCCGTCAGATTATTTTAAATCAACAGATGAGATCGTATCTTACGAGCTCACAAACTATTGATTATCCTTCTTTTCTCAATCTACTAATTGTATTAAATGGCGGCTCTGACTAACGGCATGTGCAAAATTGATAAATTTAAATGCATTTAAATCATTTTTTAGATGATTATAAAGTAACAAGAATTATTTTTCAATAAATAACCCTTCTATCATACATTTTTAGTTTTTTATAGAGGGCCTGAGGCTCGTCTTCAAACCAAGTTGGGCCTTTCATTGGGCTTTAAAATCTAATTGTTATTTGTTTTTAAATTTTTGTTTATCAACTATGGTATAAGTTTTAAGAGCGAGGTTAAGTTTTTGTCGACTAGAAGAGTTAATATCAATGGTAGGTTTTAATAATCCGACGTTTGAAATTAAAGTTAGTTTTAATAAATTTGACGGTTGAACTTGCAAACAACGTTTTGGATATGAAGGTTTTTTTTTAAAAATCTCATCCTAAGTTGTTAGTAAGTTGATGAATATTTTTGATATTTTCCTGGCGCGTGGTTTTAGAGTGTATTCGTGGAACACTAATCGTAATCATGCAAGTCAAACGATATTTATAACCTAGGTGTCCTACGGTGGAACCCAAAGAAGATGTGGTATTTATCTAGCTAAGCATTACCTACATTCACTTAACAAAAACGTTTGGGAGAATTTTTGATTGGTTGTTTGTTTTAAACAAAAAAATAAATGTGTGAATAAGGATATTACTTCACCCTAGGACTTAGGAGAATCAAACATTCAATTTCACATGCATAAATTACATTTGCTTAGTTTTCTTAAGGTTACACATCATTTTCCAAGTTCAACTCTCATTCCTAGCTTCCTTGGAATGTAATGCGCTAAAAGACACTAGTACAGAATAGTTATTGTTGTAAGGTAAATAAACACAGCGTTTTATGAGAAAGCGCTGTTAAAAGTTTACTACAGCGCGCTGTCTAAAGTTCTACTTTTAACAGCGTTTCAAGGTATAAGCGCTGTTGAATCATTATTTTTAGACATCGCTTATATGCAACGCGCTGTTATTACTATACGACAACGCTTTTATTATAAGCGCTGTCTAAAAATAACGAAAGTCTTGTACTGCAGAATTTTATTTAAATTTTTTGAAAGACCCTAAAAATAATAATGCTCTGATTTTTACTTATTAAAGCGTTTTTGGAACAAAATGGATCATCCTAAGAAGGTGCACGTTAGAGGTGCATTTTAGCAGTTTTTGAGCTCCCGGTGTCAGAATTGGGCCCATAATACCTCGTTTCGAAGAACCCAACACAAATCTAATGTATCGTAAAGAATAATTGTGCGCGAGAGTAATCATCGATCTCGCGCACAGTTAACTCTCGAAACAACAATGAGATAGTCTCACTAAACATCCTAAGATTTGATCGTCATCAAATCCTACAAATTTCATTCATTTAGACATACTTAAGCATTTCCTCAAACAATTAATATGCATCTTAGTGAACATGTAACTATAACAATTAAAAATCAACCAAACTTTATTCAGTGCATAGAAAGAATTTTCAGAACTCTATGCTAACCTAGGAGGCCCATATGATCCCCAATCGCTTACAATCACTCACAAACGGTGAGGAACATACAAGTAACAATCAAAATGTAAACAATGAACATAAACACAATAAAAGAGAGTTTAGAAATCTAATTGGTGCTTTTGATCTTCAATCTTCAATCCAAGCTTCTTCTTTCCCTCTTTGATCTTTGCTCTTTTTATGTTTTTTGACGATCCAAAGATCTTGATTTTTGAATGTGAGCTTTGTATATATAACTTGGAAATATTTGAGGTTTGAATGCGTTGATAGAGTAACTTTTATGAGTCGCTCGTGTCACTTCTGACTCGAGACTCGAGCGAGTCACTTGGTCAGTATACTACAGATGGGCGAGTGACTTTGGACTGTGCAAGTCACTTTTTACTCTTCAAATGATAGAAATAACCTAAAACCCTACAAAAAGTATCAAAATAGTCACAAACAATGATAGAACTAACAAGAATTAAATGGGAATTAAACATAAATTTGAGTAATGTTTAGGGTTAGGTTCTAGAAGGACAATTAATTAATGGGAGACATAGAGACAACATCTCAACCGTTGGATTTATTAATCTAACGGTTAAGATTAAAAGTAATTTTAATTAATTTGGTATTGAATTAGCAAACATACGCGGCGGTTAAGAATTGACGGTTATTAATCTTAACCGTTGGATTAATATAAATCATCGCTTGAGATAATATCCCTCCATCTCACAAAAACTTACTCGTCCTTATAGAAGTTTATCCTATTTGTGTGTACGTCATTTCCCTATCAACTGTTATCTGTATTTGTACGTGAGTTTGTTATCTATACTTAAAATACTATCGTTAACAAGATAACACTTCTTTTATTGTTTTAATTATACTTAGCATGCTTGTATTCTATGGAAAATGAAAAGATGAAACGTGGTGATTTCCGTCACGAAACTAAATGTGCATTAAAACAGATCTGCGGGTAAATTAGGAGGGATGTCTGAATAGCTTCACGCAAGTCAGTAACGAATATACTTTACTGCGACACCTCATGAGAACAAGAACTTAATTATATGATGATTATGATCGATTTCAAGCTCTTTCCTTTTAAAACACATTGCGTAGATCCATCTTTTATCTTTCATTATTTCCAACGCAAGGTCATGAATTAAAATAAAATAGGGGCAATGTAATTTTGGTGTTGACAAAATTAATTAGTTGATTTACTTTAATGTCGTCAGACATTATTGTTCTCTATAAGTAGGGGTATTATTGTCTTTTGGATCTTTGATATGCATCGAGTACCGATTCATTAGGTAATTTTCTTTCAAGATGGGCCGTGCCGTGATTATGACAAGTTGGTCCATTGATAAATCATATCGCATATCATGTCACTTGTGTTCAAATGTTTAGGGTTTAGAGTTTATTGTAGTCAAACGTTTTCTATCTCTAGCTAGTGATTTCGTTGAATATATTGTCCCATCTCCAATTTCCAATACATCGCAATTTAACTCTTTTTCATTATGCCTTATTAACCATTGATGATCAGTTCATGGGGCAATTTTATGATACAGTTGATGCGTATTATTAAATGAAATTACTAAACAATTGTAAGTAATAAATAGCTAGCACTATTTGACCAGAATTCAATTGTATTAACCTTTTGTCGATCCAAGGTTAACTCGATTATATGCCATCATACGTTTACTCATTTCCAAATATCATCGGGCATGCTTTTGGTTCATGTCCATCACATATTAAAGTAGGTATGAAAATGGGACCAATTTGTGACTTCCAAAAGCATACATAGATGCATGGCATGTAGGTCAAAATTTTGGACCAGTTTCGAAAATCAAAGAGACAGGAAATCTAGTTTGTTACACACACGAGGTCATCCATCTATGGACGGAACAAGACGACCGGACGGGACCATTCTCAATCTCATCATCTTTGACACTAATAATGCAATGTGAACATTTGTATAATGTAGAATATACTTAAACTCCAGGTAATCCACTCCCATTCATTATATATGAACAAACACCACATGCTTTATTAGACAATGCTAGGTTTTTTTCACAAGTTAAAATTCATCTTAATCATTGTGATTCCTGACTGTAAAATTGGGAAACTGAATTAAAGAGAGTAGATTTGGTTTTTAAGTGGAATATTATGTTGGCCCCATAGATGGGGACAAAAGTGGATGAAACTAGGGCCACTTCCTTTCCCCGAAATATAATCCAGAGTATGACCAGGTGAGGAGGGTAGGGTTCAACGTATCAAATTCATATTAGCTTTTATTGAATAACGGCTCAAGTGCCAGATGAAAGGTGGCCACGTGATGCACAAAAGCAGTGGTATATATAATTGGAGGTTGTATTCTGTGGATTCATCAATTTGATGAACTCGTGGATCCATTTTTGCATCCGTTGATCACATTTTTTTGGATGCATCAGATTGCGCCACGTATGTGCATTTGTCATGTGCACATCACGTGCAAGTCACGTGCTTCATTAATGCGTTGGCACAATCTGGTGCGTCCAAAAAATGCAATCAACGGGTGCAAGAGGAGATCCACGAGTCCACCAAATTAAGAGGATCCACATGATACATTTCCTATATAACTATTAGGATAAGTAGGCTGTAATTTCTTGTGATTTTGGATGGTTATATATTTATAGGAAATAGATTAAGAGGGGCATCTATGTATTTGTAGAATCGAAAGAACATCATCTTTCTCACTGATTTCAATTAATTCAACGATTAATACTGATAATCATCAATCTCCGATCACTCCATGTTTCACGCTAATTCAATTTAATTTTAATTAAAAATCAATTTAATCTCAACTGCTAAATTAATTTAAATCAACGATTGAGATTAAGTCCCACCATCTAATCAAAATTATTTTTTTATGTTGTTCTTAACATTATATCTGTTTTTTTATTACTTTGAAGATTAAATTTTATTTTAATTTATAGGACAGTTTAATTTGTAGAAACATTGCGATTTTCTTTCTCTTTTTATTTTTGTCCAGGATCAAATTTTTATAAGTTTCTATTAAAATTTATACATGACCGATATGTCACTATTTATTACAAGCGAACAAGTGATTTTATTGTTATATATATTTTTTGTTTGTCTATCATCTATGCCTGTATATTAATTTGTGGATGAATCGAGTCTCAGGAACGTGTGATTTTCAAATGAATATGCCTATGATTAGTTGCTTGTTATTGAAAATAGAGACCACTTTTAATATGTATACACTTGACAGTGCTCCTTAATTTGAACTCAAAAAAATCAATACATTATGTCATCAAAAAAATCAATCCATTATTGTGTTTGCTGTTGAAATTTGACTCGATAAATAAACACAAAGTTGTCCTCACTCCTGTCGTGTTTCATGCCTTATTAATTTAGCTTCAACAGTTCAAGAGTTTTGTCAGCACTTTACAACAATGTTCGATCAATTTTCATATCAAAACCCTCCTGAAGACTACGTGTTGAACCTTAGCTAAATATGGATGGGGATGTCATCAGATTATAAAGACCAGACTACAAAGCTTGACTGCATGATTACTAACACAACTATCTCAATCAATACATACACATAAAGAAAGAGACACAGGTATGTGTTAATCCACAAACCGCCCCACCTGTAAAAATTGTTCCAGTCAAAAATATCGGCTAGCAAGATAGCTCTTGTAACAAAAACTCATGTGCTGAAAATAGTACTCCCTCCGTCCCTTTAAGTTCGTCCAAAAGCATATATTTCACGATATTTAAGGTAGTAATGAGTGTAAAATGTGTGGTTGAAAATGAAAGATTTAAAAGAATTTGAGAGGAAATATAAAACATGTGGTTGTGAATGAACGAAAGTGAACAAATATTAGGGGACATTCAAAAAGGAAAGTGGACAAACATTAGGGAATATTCAAAAAGGAAAGTGGACAAACATTATGGGACAGAGAGAGTACTATAAATTAGCATCTGATGATTCCCTTGCAAGCAATGCTGATAAAGACGTGATATTTTGAAACTGGAACAAAAGGTAGCTAGCTAGGGCTACCTAAAGCTTAATTTTTAAGGCCCCCCATGGCCCCACCATCAGAGACTTTATTGACAAGGCTTTATGACAGTAGCAAGATCTGATGGAATAAGCATGGACAGACAGGAACTTACAAGTATAACATGCATGTTACCGGCTGCTTCCTTGTATAATACTCCCTCCGTCCCATTATTAATGTCCCATTTCCTTTTTGGGTGTCCCAAAATCATCTTCCCCATTTCTAAAACTTACCATAAATGAACATGTCTTCTTTAGTTTTCCACCACATATTTCTCCTCTCTCCTCCTTTTTCACCACTTATTATCTATCAAATCACTTTTTTTCTCTTTCCTTACCACACAACTATTTTTTTTAATTATTTTTTCTTTCATTCCTTAAAAACCGTGCAAAGAACCAAATGGGACATAAATTATGGGACGGAGGGAGTATGTGATGAGCCTATTCCATTAAATATATGTTTAGAGAGAGGTTTTAAGTTTGTGTTTTACACTTTTACTATATCCTTGGGAGTGATTATTGTTTACCACTGGTTTGCTGCTGCGATATTTATGTTTCTAGCTGTGAGCAATCATGAGATCGATCATTTGATTGTGAAAATCTCACATTTGATTGAAGATGTTCCATTCAATGCAAAGTTCTTAACGTGGCAATATATAATTAGGTTATGGATGTCAGGTGCAAAACGCTAATTAGGTTTAGGTTACACTAAAAGAGTCAGTTAAATAAATACAAAATATAAAGAACAAATAAACAACATAATAAAAGCTGTCAAAAGAATAGTTCTATATATGAAATCCGACTCCTCGAATCAATAAAACCAGATCGATCAGGTAATTATTGATGGATCTGAAATAGAAATAGACCACCACATGTTAATATACTTAATTATTGCTAAATCAAATAAAGTTGTTAATGTCCTCAAAAAGCATGTGCAAGGATATATTAGTTTTCACACGTTTGCCCCTTCAAAACCTAGCACTCGTCGGCAGAATGAAATAACTGTGCTAGAATGTGGTGGAAATGACTCCAACAATAATTCATTATGACCACAAGTTACTATTATATTATAGTCCGGGAGTTTGGAATACATCGAACCCCCGGACTATGATATCTGACAATAAGAGGGTGGATGAGTTACACGTATAAGGGTATTTTAGAAATTTCATCGAATTTACTAAAAATATCAATAAGTGGCCTGTGTAATAAGGGCAAAACTAAAAATTATTTTTTGGTTATGGCCATCAGTATGCGGTGCATTTAAAATTTTCCTAAATATAATGCATCTTCCTCATTTTAAATGTTGTGCAAATATGCTTGAGAACAACTCTTGTGGATTTTAAAATGAAACAATGTTCAGTTGCTAAAATATCTGCATAGACTCTGTCCAAGAGATTTGCATTCATGCACTGCAGCCATGAGAGTATTTTAAAGTACCAAGTAACACAATAATTGAATTGTTTATTAAAGGAAACATTGACAAAAGGTACAGTTGTGTATGTCTTTCCTAGTCCTATAGTTTAGCTCATCTCATCTGTTGCCAAATTGAGACCAAAAAAGATCAAATTGGACTTTAGTGCTTCAGCCACAGATTTGGATCCTACAATACCAGGTGGTAACCTATTTTTCGGAATACTAAATTATTCAAAAAATCTGGGGACTTGGGGAGGCTATGAGTTATGACATGATCATGTTGTTTTTGTTGAAAAAGTATGGCAGTAATATCCTTTGTTATGTTGTCTGAATATAAGCGATTCATCAGCTTTCCAAACAAGCAGTATCTTCTTGATTTGTTTGCCTGTCTAATTATTTAAAATAGAGCACTACTAATAAGGCACCAGTACTCGGTGCATAGAGGATCAGATCTGAAAAATTAATGGGGTGGATGAGTGACATGTGTGAGAATATTTTGATAGATTTCATAAATTATCAAAATACTTGAGCATGACAAGATTCAAAAACAGGAATGGATTTAATCGGTATTTTCATCAATACCACATTGCTCTTAAAAATAACATATTTATAACATTTAACATGGCAGTATTATTGTAGACTTCTAACTTGGTGGGTTTTAATTAATTTTCACGTGGAGACAACAAGTAGCGATAATATTTGAAGGAATTCTATCTTTTGTCAGTAATTAGATGTTCGAAAGATCACTTAGTTTAGCCATAAACAATACAATAGAGTGGAAAAAATAAAGTTGAATGGTCAAGGTCAATGAGGAATATCAGAATGTATTTTCCTCTACCATCTGTGACTCATACTGAAATCTTAATCATCTATTTTGAGCTTGAAATCTTCTACCAAGTACCAAGTGAATGATAAAAGTTCTCATTTACAAAAATAAATCATTTAGTTTATTATCCTTCAGGAATTTCAAAAATCATTTGAAATAGGATCTATCAATTATCATCATTGACAACTTATGGTAGTATAAACAAGAAACCTTGATTTTTGGAGGCTCGCTCTGGTCCCCATAATTGCAATAAACCTATGTGTTGGAGTTATTTGAATATCTAGCTCATATTGAAAATGGATAGAAATTAGGAACAACAACAAAAAATACCAAACAGTAAAAATAAATGTTTTCCATATAATCACATTTACTATTTTAAGAACTGTAGAAAGATTTGATGTCTCTCCAAAGATTCATTAGCGTCATACACTGAGTTGACTACTTTTATATTTTGAAGTTAGCACTGGCAATAAATGTAATATGTATTATTAACTTATATAGTTCTGTATAAACTATTTATAAAAATTAGGAGTTTTGACTCGAATTAAATTGCTATCCATCAGATCGATAAATTCCGAAGTACTGGAATTAGATTAATATATCGGTTCGGATTTTGTCCAAGTGCAAGCACCGGAAAGGACCCATTTACTAGAGAAGGGATGAATGAGGGGAACCAAAATAGAGAAATTGAACAAATCAAGACCATTGTGACCACAATTCTCCAATACACATTTCCAATAAACCAACCACAAATAAACATAAAAAAATACAAAGTTTAAATGAATGATGTGTTATTTATACAAAGAGACCATTACAAGTACAAGGCCAGTAAGATGCTGCTGGCTGCTGCATGGTGACATTAAATGAAATAATGCTGCACATGTGAATGATAACACCTGTACTCATCTCTCTGCTAGGATTCATATAATCATCAACCCTAATAACACTCAGATCTCTGCACCTATGAAAATTAAATGTTTACCTGAACACACCATCTCTGCTAAAACTATATGCTACTCAAAAAAAAAAAAAAACTATATGCTACTCAAATTCTTTTAGGTTGTGGAGGTCAGATGTAACATTTAAGTTAATAAAATACAACTTTTATATGCTACTCAAATTCTTTTAGGTTGTGGAGGTAAGATGTAACATTTAAGTTAATAAAATACAACTTTTATATACTTTTAGAATAATGTTTTTGGTGGATAAATGGTATTATTATAAAATAAAAAGGTAGAAACAAATGAGTAAATGAAGAAAAAGGGTGTAATAAATGAGAAGGAAATGTGAGGAGAGGAAATGAAACACGACTACCTGAACATAAATAAGAATAAAAGTATGGAAGGTGGGTGGATGAATTTCAATTGGACAAATCTTATCTCATTCCTCTGCTGCTTCCTAGCTACCTTGTTGGAAACCCAAAAGGATCCAACCCTAATTTAATGCCATTGTTTTTCCTATTTTAATGTTATTTTGTCATTCATTTATTTCTTCAAATATTTCACATGACTTTAGCAAAACTACCCTGACAATATTTTCCTGATTTACAATTTCATGTCTATCTGGATTTAGTAATAAAAACTACCAACTCCCCATGCAATTCCAATAAAACTGCATTTAATTTTAGGGAGCGTATTTATGTTTCCTGTAGCTATTACAAAGTTGAGTCTGAGAAATTTAGATAAGTCTTTTTATTGACATTCTAAATCACTAATGGCAATTCCATTTTCAAGAACAAAACTACTACATTCATGCACACCTTGGATCTTACATTTAAAGCTAAAAATAAAGGCTATGAGTATAATTTCTTGCATCCTTTTTGATAAAAAAAGTGTAAAGTGTAAAAATAAATAAATAAATACTCTTGGTAAAGTATATATAGAACCAATTTTCACTTTGACCCAAATGCCGACTTGATCCAATTTATATTTAATAATTATCACTCAAATAGACGAGGTAGAACAACTTGTCAGCTGAGTTTATAATCTTTAGACAACCCCAACGTTATTACTACTCCCTCCGTCCCAATTTGAGTGACCCATTTGAGAACTTTCACGGTTTTTAAGAAAATTGAAAAATGTGAGATAAAAAGTAAGAAAGAGAATGAGTGGGATAAAAAGTATGAAAGAGAGTGTAAATGTATAGGTAAAAAAGTTTCTATTTTAGGAAATGGGAAGATCATTTTGGGACATCCAAAAAGGAAATGGGACACTCATAATGGGACGGAGGGAGTACAATGTATTCAACTTGTGTATATTAATTTTAATTAACAATAAAGTTGTAGTTTCATGTCTTTTCGAAGACATAAATATATGTTTTACTTATTACAAAAACCTCACCTGGCGCAATAAATACACATATTCAATGGCTGCAGCTATTTCAACTTTAAATTTCATACATTTTTCTCTTCAAAATATATTAATATAATATTCCAAAAACCTTTATATAAAAAAGTAGCAATACCTTCTTCTTCGATACTTCTCCGCTTCTCCATTTTCCAATTTCTTTCAGATTTCAAATATCAAAAAATTCCTTCTCTCCTTCTTACGACGTCGTTTCGAAGATCGGCAAAATCCCGACAATGTCGGTCAACCAAGTCTCGCAGGACTACCTCTGGTGGAATACCAATCCCCACCACAACCAGTCGAATCTCGATTCTGAATCCATACTCTTCCAGAACTTCAACCTCAACCACTCATACAACGACGTCGTCGAAGATCGACGAAATCACCAGACGCAGCAGCAGTTGGAGTTGATGTTCGAGAAGCCTCTGACCCCTAGCGACGTCGGGAAGCTAAACCGACTCGTAATCCCGAAACAACACGCGGAGCGTCATTTTCCATTAGACACATCAAACGGCGCCGAATCAGGCGGAATGCTGTTAGCCTTCGAAGATGAAGATGGAAAGTTCTGGAGGTTTCGATACTCTTATTGGAATAGTAGTCAGAGTTACGTTCTTTAAAGGATGGAGTCGTTTTGTTAAAGACAGCGTCTCAACGCTGGCGACGTCGTCGTTTTTCAACGACATCCTTCCGATTCCGATCGAATGTTATCCGCTCCCGACGTCGTAACGATCCGTCGCAGCGATGACGATGCCGCTCCGGCGAGTACTTCGTTGGTGTGGTGGTTTGTCTTATCCTGCGCACCACCATTCCGCTTATCCTGCGCACCAGCACCAATTTACAGGTAGATAATATCGATTTTATTTATATTATTTATTTCTTGATTTTGTGCAGAGATTATTCTTCTTATGCTGATGCGGTTAATTAAAATCTGTCTAGGGACACGTGACTGATTTTGTGTGTTTTGGATTTGAGCAGATGTTGTGAATCAGAGCAAAACGCGGTCGTTTAATGGGAGTAGTTCATCAAGGACGCTGAGTTGTTTGGTGTGAACATGGAGTATCAGTTTGAGAGTGATCAATCAGAGCCAGCAACTCCGGATGGTTCTTCAACGTCAAGCCCAAATGGCCCGCATCAGCTGGTTGCTCACAGCCAGCATTATAATCACTTGTATCCTCAAGCGAATTACTACAGCATGAACAATCACATGGTGAGTCAAAAATTCCATATTCAGCAGTAAATCAGTAATTAGTTAAAGATTGATTAGGAAGTGAGACAAGTGAGAATAGCTGGGTAGAGAATGATGTGTGAATAAAATAATGGTATGAGGGTTTGAGGTTAAAATCTGTTGGGTGCATCAGGAGGGTGTGGAGGGGTCAACATAATCAGCAAAGAGATCTTTTTTCCGAACTGCAGCCTGCAGGACAATAAAACTTAAAACCAAACCTGTCTGGTCTGTCCTTTGTTTACTTGAAAGACACGTAATCTGCTCTCTGGTCTCAAATTTCCCCTACCTGCACCACTTTTCTACTACTCAGTCCTCACCCTCAGATGTGAATCTATTATAATGATTGTGATGTCTACGTTTTTCTTAATTGCTTGTGTAGTTAGCATGGGGCTGGACGGTGGTCAGCATGATTCAGTCTTTGGTGAACATATGACTTTATATACCTCCAAATGTTGAATGGTCATTTTTGCTGATCTTATGATTCTTATGTATGGTTGGTGGTTAAACTTTTGTTTGGAAGACCACTAGTTGTCTGCGCATGGTTGGTTGGGATTCTTTTTTCTTTTTTATTAAAAAGTTAGAAATTTTGGTGGTTTTCAGGTGCAGCAGGATGCTAGCCACAGCCAAAACAGAGGATAAGGAACCTAACCAGTGCTGACTGCAGTTCATGTATCAGCTCTTCTTAGCTTCTAAATTCCTACCATAGAAGAAATGAATATTAAAATGGAGATGCAGATTTTGAGGATATTTTGGTACCTGCAGGAAGAAGATATCATCTTGATATGACAGAGGATTTTGTTTCTGGGTAAAGTACTCCGTAGCAAGCAACATATGGTTGAAGCAACAGTAAAAGCAATCAAAATGATGCTCATTCGTTGATAAATCTTTTACAAACAGTAAAAACACTATGATCTCTGCTTTGCAGATTATCTTACTTTGTGAGTATCATTAGTTGACTAGTATCATTAGTTGTGCAATTGCTTTCTGCACTGTTAAATTAGTAATGGCTGCTTAATAGAATAGGGTTAAGGGTATAGCACTAGGCGTTGTGACCTACGAAAAAGTGACTAGTTGATTGGGTTGGACTCTGAGTTTGATAATGTGATCTTCATGGGAATGAGGAGAGCTTTTTCTTACAAAGTTCACACAGGCAGATTGGCAGTTTGTAGATTGTACTCCCTCCGTCCCATAATTTATGTCTCATTTGGTTCTTTGCATGATTTTTAAGAAATGAAAGAAAAAATAATTAAAAAAGTGATTTGATAGATAATAAGTAGTGAAAAAGGAAGAGAGAGGAGAAATATGTGGTGAAAAACTAAAGAAGACATGTTCATTTATGGTAAGTTTTAGAAATGAGAAGATGATTTTGGGACACCCAAAATAGAAATGGACATTAATAATGGGGAGTTGTTACTCTCACCCACCAAAGACAAAATACCTATAACAAGTTTATTATTTTACCCTTCATTAAAATCATAATTATTCTTAAGTCATTTACTTATTTGTATCTTGTTTTATTGTATTAAATGTTAATATTTTTAATTCTCATTTTTTTATATTTTTTTAATTATTAAATATTGTTGCAATTTTTAAATACTTTAAAAAATCAGCAAACATATAATTAACATTATAAATAATTTAATATAACCATTTACTATTATTAGTATTTTAGAAAATGCTACGAACAATTAAAACGCCATAAGCACATTTATTCATATACTAGTCAAATAAAACATAAAAGCGGTCCAACTACGAGTAATTTCTTGACCACAATACTTAAAAAAACATTCAACAATACTTAAAAATAAATACATAAAAAGTAGTCATTTCTAATCAATATTTCCTCCAAATGTTGTTCCTGGAGGCCCGAACCTGTTACATCATTCCATAGATTAATACGTGTCTGATATGAAGATGCCCACCCTCTAGCTTCATACGATGAATATTCTCACCACCATGTTGGTATAGGTCGCATCGGATGATATGAGTGTAAAAAAAGTTGAATGAAGTGGTTTTCAACATGTCGAAGGGCTATTTCAGTGCGCTCGTTGTCTTTAACTGGAGGAGATCTTAATGGCAAATGGGTAAAACCACTCCAATTAGTTCTACCAAATGTATGGAGTACAATATTATACCTTGATGCTGGTGTATCAAAATAATTTAGGAAAAATAGAAGATTGTTTGATGTATCCTTATTTGGAAAAATGACATCATACATATCCTTATTTTGTTGAATCTCATCAATAATATCCCACCGTACTTGCATCCAACCCTCTTCACCCAGTTCGATTAGTGCAGCGATCGCCCTGAATCCACAGTGACCATCTGGTGCAATGTCAAAAATGTTAGAAATAAAATGACACATTACTTCAGGTATTTGGTCAATGTAGGTATCATATGTACTTAGAACTTCAAAGTGGTCATTGGTTGATGTAGTACTATGAACTTCAAATGTCACATTCTTTTGATTGACTCCGGATCCCGAAGTGGATATATGCACAAAAGAAGGCTTGCGACGTCTGTTTTGCTTGTTTTTACCACTTGGTCGACCTTTGCGCTCTACATTGTACGAAGGGACTTGAACTGTACTTTGAGTTGGATCTGCCATATCAAAAAATCGATCTATCATATGTTACCGCATGTATGAATTCATCTTATCCAACATCTCAACAACGTGAGAAGTTCTGTTTTTTCATGGTTCCTATATGGGTTCGCATGTACATGCATCGATAATCTCCTCCACTGTGCATGGATACTTACTATAGGAATGGGAATGTAAAGTTCCTATAATGTGCAAGATCGTGCTTGCACGACAATCCATATATATTCCTAATTGCACAGCTGCATTTACCCACTGGTTGGTAAGACGAATCAGAAACACATTTTAGCTCATCAGAAATCAACTCCATTGCCTCCAACGAAATCTGACACCTCACTTCATAGAAAATATCGTCATGTAAATGTGCATGTCGTGGAATGTGGATAGATTTCTCAAATGAATTCTGAATATCTCCGAACTGGTTTGTCAACATCTTGTCTATTTTATCAAATGATGTACACATATTATCGATCAAAGATAGTATAATATTTAAGCTAAAGAATATGAAAAAAAAGTAAGTTATACCTTTGGCTTGAGTTGCTTTCGAGGTGCATATATGTATCAATCCATGCGGAAACAAACTGTTCTCAATGAGGGTGTAAGCATGTCTCATATAAGTATTTAAGGGCACGCTGAAATCGTTGATATTCCTCACACATTACTTTCCACTTTTGATCGTAAGACGACTCTGTCGATGAATTTATGAGGGAGTGCCACGACGAAATTTTTTTGTTCCACTCCAACCCAAGCATGGGTCTACATGTCTTCATTACACATTGGTTTATGTGCCAAATGCAAAGGATGTGATGCGACGAAGGAAAACATAATCCAATTGTATTTATAAGCGCCAAATCTCGATCTAAAACGAATATTGATGGCAATGCAGACCCTTTCTCAAGCATCCACCTCTTCAAGGTGTTCAATTCCCATGTCAGATTCTCCACCCTCTCGTGACTAAGATATGCAAACATAAGAGAGTAAGTTCGCATCGTCGATGTTATACCTACAACCTCCAGTAGTGGCGACCGATACTCATTGGTCTTATATGTGGCATTAGTAATCAAAACTGATGGAAAATTGACGGCAAGGGATAGACTTGTTGGATGGATCCAAAGAATGTCTGTGATTTCATTTGTATCTGGATTTGTGCAATAATCATGTAGATAATCTTTCTTGATCAATTGCTTCAACACATACTGAACTTGAGTTAGACCACCCCGCTGTAGATTTGTTTTTCCAAATAGTATTGTAAATACTTCTTATCCCTATACTGTTTGACGAATCTTAATGTTTCAAACACTAAGAATCTCACGGGGTGCAGTGCTATTGGCCATGTCCAATACAATTTGTTTCTCCATTGGTTTTAATCTAGAGGGAACTCATGGCCTTCCATAGATTCTGCTGATTTATGGTTGTGAATACCACATATTACCCTAACACTCCACATCACACCCTCTGGAGGAATTGGTTGACCTCTGACCTCAAATGGACATTCACATTTTCTAGTTCCGGTATTCCTTATTCGGGATGTCTCTTCAACCAAAACTGGAGATTTGTACTTCCCTCCCCTTTCACATGCAATAATACACTTCGGCATCCTTCCACCTTTTTTTTCGCAGAATTTTTAATCACCATTACAATACCATTTTCCAAACCAACCTTCTTCACCCAATTTATCAAATCTTCTCTATTTTCAAATATCTACATAAATAATAAAACTTCAGAACTTATATTTTTTTTCAAAACGGCTAAATAAACATACAATAATGACAATAACTAACCTTGTTTGTGGTAAATTCTGATGTGTAATCCCGATGATTGTTGGTGATACTTTCCTCACTACGAACTTCATTCCCATAGGACCAGCTATTTGAAAATGAAACCGAATAATCATTATCCATGATAGAGAGATATGGTAGTGTAAGAGTGATTTGATGAACTCATGCCCATTTCCCTCTTTATAGGGGTACATGCAAAACTGTATTAATTATGCATGTTAGGTTACTAAATCCACACATGAATGATTTTGCGAAATTCGCATGCATTTGTCGCAGTCAAAATCAATAATGTACTTCATACACCCACACATGTAAATGCGACAACTACCATACACTACAAATAAAAAGTAAATGACTTTGCAAAAAATTGCATGCATTTGTCACATCACTGGTCCAAAATAAATAATTCTGTGAAATTTGCATGCACTTGAGTTCATAATTTAAAATAAACAAAATACATAAAAGTATGACATTTGTAAATTTATGCAGATTTTAAATAATTTTATGTTCTAATTTGGATAATATATATTTAAATAAAATATAAAATATCAGAAATTTTATAAATATGTTACGTTAAAAACTAAATGGAATTATTATAGTATAAGTAAGTATGAAAGAAGAGAAGTAAATAAAATGAGAGGAGGGTATAATTGGAAGAAAGAGGGATTTTGAGGGAGGTGTTTTGTCATGGGTGGGTGCGAGTAACACTAGCCTTGTAGAGTAGTGTGTTCAGTCATCATGTTTCCACCTGTCCTGGGTAGGGCGAGTCGAGCCGAGTATCAGGTTGCTCGAACTCGGCTCGAATAAAATTATCTGTGCTCGAGTTCGGTTCGAGCTCGTTCAAGCCTCTATAGTGGGAGCTCGAGCTCGGCTCGATAAAATATTGAAATACTCGAGCTCGTCTTAAGCTCGATTTTAGAGCTCGATTAGAGCTCGTCTCAAGAATATTTAAGGGGTACATGGGCCATTAAAAAAATTAAGGTCCAACCCATATTCGTTGTTCAAAGCTTCATTGCTATTTATACTATACTTGTCTTAAAATTTACATACACACAAGCAATGTGGGATATAAGTTTCGCAATTTTAATATTGTGTATTGATTTTCACTTATGTTTTTATCCTATATCATTTAGTTGTTGCAAATCGTATGTGCTATTATATTTATATTGCTAAGTTCTACTACTACCTTATCTTTACAATGATTATAATATGTTTTAATTATATTTTAATATATATAAATATAAACGAGTAATTCACGAGCTTATCGAGCCGAGTATTAATATGTTCATGTTCGACTTGTTTCATAAACGAGTATCAAATTATGTTCGAGCTTGACTCGTTTAAATTCGAACCAAGCTTTGACCGAATACTTTCACGAATAATTCGCGAGCGTATCGGTACACTTGCACCCCTAGTCCTGGGAAGTTCCCTCACTCCATCTTTCCCCTTTATGTTCTTTCAATTCCCATTTACCTCTCTTCACGCGCACTTAAGTTCTTTCATTTCCACTAGTGAATATTTTCTTGTTTGCCAACTGCAAATATGTACTGGCAATTACTGATCTCAGTGGGTTCGGCAAGTATAGTGTAGTGTTCACTAGATTGGATGATACATAAGATGGAAGTATTAGTCAAAGGAAGCAGATGCCAAACTGTAGTGGCTAGTTCGTTGCTGAAACTTATGGATTGTGGTAAACGGAACTATAAAGTCGATCCAAAATTAAGTTGTTTTGCATACGATGTAGATAATATAACGTAATTTTACAGTGAAAAACATGAAAATAATATTGTTTTGACTCATTGTAAAACCCTACACAGAAATTCCGAAATTTAAGGATGTTTTTAATCCAATTTTAATTCCGAAATTTAAGGATGTTTTTAATCCATTTTTATTTAGTATGCACATTGTACAGTTCCTTCAACTTTTGGAAATAATTGACATGTAGCTAGGTAGCACTTATCTTCCTCCATTTCTACGTTATCCCACTACCTCACTTTTTTATCGGTAATTTGGAGTATGCTTTTTCAGAGAAGGAATCGAGTACATTTATATTTTCAAGGTTTTTTACCGAACACTATTCCTCCAATACGTCAATTTGAACAAAAATACTCTTTCAAATTTTTTTGACTTAACCACCCACAAATGTCAAAACTATTTAATATGACTTTTTCAACCGGTAATTCTGACCGTTGACTTCGGTTGACTTATAATAAAAAATTGAGTTTTTTGTATAAAGCCATCATTCCAATACCACAATTTAATCAAAACAACCCATTCAATTTTTTTGGCTTAACCACCCACACATGAAAACTGTTTAATATGGCCTTTTCAATAGGTTTATAATTAAAAAAATTAATAAAAATCATAATTGGTAATTTACGGACTAATTAACAAATCAATTTCATTGACTTTGTTTGACATATCCACAAAATCAATTCCATTGACTTCAGTTGACTTACCATATGTACGGCCTAATTATTTTAATTAATTTTGTTTACTCTAAAATCCAATTGGTAATTTACGAACTAATCAATGAAATTAATTGAAAATCCTAAAAACAAAATTTGTCAAACTCCTCACTACCATATGTATTTCACATAAGCCCTTTACGACTGATCTCGATCCTAGATTTTCATGAAATACAAGTAGGTATAAGAAGTTTGACGAATTTTGTTTTTTAGGATTTTCAATTAGTTTTATTGAGTAGTCCGTAAATTATCAAATAGTTTGTGGATGGTTAAGTCAATTTTTTTGGAAGGGGTGGTTTTAATTAAATTGTGATACTGAAAGGGTGATTTTAGTAAAAAAACTTTTTTTTCTTAATTTTTATTATAAGTCAACCAAAGTCAACGGTCATAATTACTTGTTGACCTGTTGAAAAGTTAATTTTTCAAATAGTTTTGATATTTGTGGGTGATTAAGTCAATTTTTTTGAAGGGGTGGTTTTGTTCAAATTGACGTATTGGAAGGTGGTTTTCGGCAACAAACCCATATTTTTAATCTACATAATAAGAGCATTTTTGGGTAAAAGCATACTTGCATTTCATTGAAGTTCGGGTGATCACTGATACACATATAACTCAAGTATATGCCTTATATAGCGATTGCTAGGACAACCCTAGTGGTGTCAAACGACAATCACAATCATCTGCTCTTCAGCAAAACATGCCTACTTCGCAGGAAGATATTCTAAAAATCAAAAATACTACCCTCGTAGCGGCATAATACTACCTGTTCCTATGGAGAGGAACATACAAAACCTATTGGCTCGGTTGCCTTATTCATGGCTCAAGACTCTTATTCAATCTAAATACGAAATTATACAATACGCTACACATATGCAAAGACACTGAATAACAAATCGAAAACAGTCTGTCGCACCTTGGAACCAAGACCTAGAATCTTTCTGAACAAGATCATCCAACAAGTCACCGAGTACATGCACAAGCACCACCGTCGGTTGCATGCACCATCCATCCGCTTGCACAACCGTCGGTTGCATGCACAACCATCACTATTGGTCGCATGCACCACAGCCAGCACCAGCCGGACCATCCCCCAATCATCCACGCTCCAAATCGCGACAATCCACCACCGATCCACCATACAACATCTAAGTTACATGCAGCGGCCTCCAATTGGACAACAAACCATGACAGAGCTCCAAGCATGGTCCAAAAATGACATGCAGCCGCAGAAACTCCACATACCATCAGCCACCGACTCGTAGTAATCCATCGGAGTTAAACCAAAGGTGAAGCAGGGCGAAGATACCCCCTCCACCTCTAGCGACAAAAAACCCACGGAGATGTTTAACTGCTGGAGAGAAGTTGGATAGTTTAATGAGGAGAAGAGAGAGTATTTTAACCGTTCATTTTTTTCATTTATTCTTCCATTACATGTCATAACTACCTTTTGCATGAAAAAATGGGTAGAAAAGAAACTGTGATCGAAAATTTTAAAGCGAATATTTTGATGTATCAAAGAAAATGAAAAAAATAACAAAGGAAACACTGTAAACTTTTCCACTCAATTTTCCTTAAAAACTACTTTCTTTTATATTTTTCCTTAAATATTCTTTCCACTACTTTTTCCCATCCAAACGGAGAATTTACGTCTTCAAGTTTTTTAATTTTAGACTTGGTCGAGCTTGGCTCAATAGGCTTTAATGGCCTCATACATTAACAATAATCTAACTCCACTCTTTTTTACAACCTGAATGCCAAATTACAATCAATACCAAAAATATATACATTGTATGCCGTTACTTACATATATAATAGGACTACAATACATAAAAGCAGGGTCGGCTTTCCGCCTAATCCTGAGAGAAATCGAAATACATATGTAATTGTAAGATGAATCCAAGTTAATTTCTTTAGTGCAGTGGTCTTCCTTATTTTTAAATATCATTTAGTTTTTGGCCTCTCAATTATAATGGGCTGGATCCGTCACTGCATAAAAGCTAAAATGTAGACTTTACATCCTAAGTGTCAAGTTCTAAATATATTTGTAAATTAATTTGTAGATGTACACTTACTTGATACTCTAACTCAACCTAGCCATTGACGTGGATTGAAACAACAAAAATATTAACATCAATAATATTCAATCCAAAAATAACATAGCATGTATCGATTCACAAACATTTATTGAAGAAGTGACGACATTTATACGCATGCCAAACAAAAGACATAGAGTGGTCTTAACACAATCCGTTTGAGTAATGCTATTTTGAGACCCTTACTATTGGGTGAGACCCTGAGACCCCAATTATGGCCGTTGATTGGGTTTGCTTTTGGAGTCCAGATTGTGCCACGTGAAGGTTAGAGAAATTCAAAAATCGGAGGTGAGAGAAATTGTTGTTTTTGTTCTCTCACCCAGGGACGGATCCATGTAAAGGCAACTTGGGCTTCAGCCCAAGTAAGTTTTGAAGAATTTTTTAAAAAAAATAAAATAAAAAATAAAATAAAAAAACATCAGAATGGTTTTCCACCCTCAAGACTGACCCACCCGCTGAAACTCTCCCGCTGAAATCCTGACCTCTTCAGTGATCAGTCTTCACTCTTCACACGAATTACTTTTCATACAAAATTCAGAATCGACTCTCAACTCTCAAGTCTCAAGATACTAACGGATCCAATTAATTTCAGTGAGGGCTGAGCCGCGGAAGTTCAAACTGTAGCTGCGCATACTAGGGTTTGTTTTATCATCTTATTCAAATTTCTAGTTGACCAATTCGTTAGTAATCAATTTATGACTAGAATATGATTCCTAACTCTTGCTATTGCCCTATTGTTTGAGATTATTTGAGTTCTTCGACAAATAAATATTGATTTAAATTCTGGATTTTATAGTAGTGCTGCCATTTTAATTTAGATTTAAATTGGTGATGTTTTTACTCTTAGATATAATTAATTGACATGTTTTTTGAAATATTTTGAAATTATATATCATGTCTAGATAATTGTTTGATATACATAAACTTATTAACCATTTTATCATTTTAAATATTTTAAAATTATATATCATGACTACAAAAGGAGCTTGGGAACATAAACACTGAACCATATTCCAAGACAGTGCATATGTATAGTAGTAATTATAGGAGCTTGTATATTAGTTCATGACTTGTATCTTTTGGGTTTTCGGTGTCATGGGGTGGGAGATCTTTGGTCTTGTTGTTTGGTTTGCTATTGTTTGGCTAGTTGCAGACAGTGGCATGTTTTGACCTTTTGGAAGGATTTTGTTGTTTGGATTGTTGCAGGAAGCATGTTTTGACCTTTTGGTATGATCATGTTTATATTACAGTGTCATGGGTCGTGTCTAATGGTTTGTTTAAGGGTGTTATCTTTGAATTTATGCTTATGACTAAGTGTCATGTAATTTCACATATTTTTTTGAATAATATCAACTTTTTGTAAAATAGCATGTAATTTTTTTCCAGACTTTAGCCCAATATGTTTTTAGATCCTGAATCCGTCCCTGCTCTCACCTCCACGTGGCACAATCTGGACTCTAAAAGCAAACCCAATCAACGGCCATGATTGGGGTCTCAAGGTCTCACCCAAAATTGAGGGTTTCAAAAGAGCATTACTCCAATCCGTTTTGTTTAAATTTTGATATCAGTCAAATCATAATATCCTAGTCAAGTTTCAGTAGCTAAAAGTTTAAACTTAAGATTTATATTAGTTATTAAATAAAAAAATGAACTTAAGCCCAATACTTATCAAATTTGAACTTCATGGCACTAAAGCAACATTAAACGTAGCAAGATGTTCAAATGCTTTAAAAGTGGTAGCATGTCAACTAAATTATTAATGGCCTTTTGGACTTATTTCCTCCGATGCATATTTTTGGAACGAAATATAGTTAGAAAGTTCAAGCACAAAATTGCAACAAGCCAATCGTGCTCAGTAGGAATCTCCGAATAGATATTACTAGATTCATTAATCTTTTGACAAAATTTGTGCAAAGCAGTTTTGTATCTAACAACAATATTTAATAAGTCAAATGTAGAGTTCCATCCGTGTAACACATCATTATCGATATTTCGCATCTTTAAGCCTAACTCAACAGAAAAGGTAATCCACATTTCATACCGCTTAACATATGAATTTATAGATCTTATAATAGGATTAATATTTTTCAAAGAAAAGTGATAAAACACCAAGCACATCTTGAACTATTAAATTAATATATGATAATTACACCTTACACGTAACTTCTATGAATAAAGAGAAGCATGATGTGATTTGAAAGTTGTGCAACTAGAACGTCATTATCTGATGCATTATCTAGTGCAATCAAAAAGATCAATTAACTTTTCATGCATATGGACACAATAATTGTTACTTGTGTGTGGATACTCAACCATTTTAAGCAAAGCATGTTTGAAGTAAAACAAATTCTTCCCTTAAATCCATAAAAAGCTGCACGTGTATAGAATCTTTTCACGACATCCCTTTCACAAGTTTTTGTGAATATTATAAACTAAGGTGCCAGACCTTCGAACCATGCAAAAATTATGTGAATCTACGAATGTAAAAGAAAACTTAGTTCTAATAATGAAGTCAACAATTTCAAATCTAGTTTTATCATTATCAAATTGACAGTTAGAGATTAGTCCTTGTTTATCTTTAGCTACCAACATTTGAGTCTTTATTTAACTATTAGCTACGACACTAGCATGTATTTAAAGATGTCTAGATAAATGAGATGCACTTGAAGTGCCTTATCAAATGAGTTTATCATCAAAATAGTGCAGTTAGTGATAGGACATATTTATACGTTTGATAATCACACGTAATCCATACCTTTTTATGCATTTGTACACTGCTTTCACTCATTCTGTACAGTTTTCTATTACAAACTTATTAAAAGGGCCTATGAAAAACATGCATTTAAAGACGCTGAAAATGAGCTAAAAGGGGTCATTGGGCTGAGCCAAAGTAACGAACCGAATTCAACCCGGTACTAACCGCCCGGTATCAGAAATACAATTCAAGAAACTAAAGCATAGTGCGCGACCAGACCACGCGGAGTGTAACATGAGAAAGATATCATTCCCAGACATATACAATTTTATATTTCTAGTAAATACGCATATTTCAAATGGAGGAAATGAGTCATAATCGATGCATATATTTGGTTTGTATACAAGGAAGAGTTTTCCACGAAAAATAGGAGTGCAAACCTCAGCCCTAATAATCAAGCATTCTCTACAGGAAAATCCTAGCCACCTATGAAGTATCGTCGGTTTAAATATGATTTTTTAGCAACAAAGCACGTGGATTGTTACACTTAAATAAGTCATATTTCTTTTAATTTCATTAATACATCGATAAGGGTCAAATCCAAAGAGAATTGTAACCAAGAGATAACTTTTAATAAAAAATTAGTAAGATGGGGGTTTTATATTCAAGTAAGGTTGTAGCTATGTAACAGTAAGATGGGTAAGGGTTCTCGATTGCAGATGCTAACACAACTTGATACAATCACTTGTAACAAATATTAATCATGGACCACTAAAATAAAATTCATAAATTCTTATTAATCATTCATATCCGACAAGGTTAGAATATATAGAACATGACTTCTGTTGGCGATTGGGTTCCCATAGGTTTTGATGGGAACAAACACTCAGCTGACTTCTGTTTTAAGTGTGCAGAAAAACAGGTGGAAGGAACTGCGGGGAAGGCTCCCTAGTGCTGACGTCAACATGACATGACACAGATAACAGATTTTCTAATTAATGATTATCTGCAGTTTCCTAATATTTAAGGAAATCAAATATATCTGCACAAAGATAAGATATTAAAAGATATTATTGTTTAGAAATATTTGAATTTTTAATAATATCTTTTATATATTTAAATCTTTGATGTTATCTGAAAGTGATATTTTTTCTTTATTTTTGGTTGGATTGTAGTATATCTAGTTTATAGGAACTCAATCTTGTATAACAATCCGATTGAAGATCCGAGGCAGATAGCTTTGAGAGTAACATTAAAGCATAAATACTTAATTAATATAGCTTTTGTTTATAACATCCCGATTTGTTGTGAAGAAGATCAGTGGAGTACTTCACATAATGGATGGTTGAGGATGACGAAGTTGCTGGTATCAGTGCCATGTGTAGGAATCATGAAGAGCAGATTGTAGCTTTTTGGTGCACTGTAAATAGACATGTGTACATAGTATTTTGGAGGCAGAGAGCTTAGCTTTGCTGCTAGGGATCAATTTGGAATCATCAATTGGTAAAGAAAATGTTATATTTGAAACGGATTGTTCTCTGTTATTTGATATGTTGGAAAGTCGGAAGGGTAATGCTTTGCGCTCGAATTGGTGGAAAAAAGTGTGTGCAACATTAGCAAGGAGGAAGTTCTGGGTTCTAAAGTTGATTAGAAGACAAGCTAATATGCTAGCTGATTGTGTTGCGAAAAACGCTCGTTTAGAGAATATCAGCTGGATGCATGTCGTTTGATAAAGGACTTTTCTTTTTTTGTGTAATATCTTGTCTTTAATTTACTTCTTTGTAATCAATTTTTTCCGTAAAAGGTCGTGTTCTAAGTCGTAGCTATTAAATTTCCTAAACGTAGCTAGCTAAAGAAACCACAAACGAATTCGTAATGAAAAAGAAAGTAAAAGAAGGCTTATGTAATTTCATTGACGAGACATGGACATTACAGAAGCGCATTTTGAATTTTTTGTGTCATTCATGATCATATGGGAAGACCATAGGTCCTTTGGTTGAGCAATGTTTTTATGACTAATGTATTTAGAAAGTTTATGTTATTGTTGTTGAAAATGCATCATCAAGTAATCAAGTTGCACTTGATCATATTAGGAAAATGATTTCAAGTTGGAGATGTTTAGTGTTGGGAGGAACTTTATTGCTTGTGAGGTGTTGCTGTCATGTGTTATATTTGTTTTTCAGAAATAAATAAGGTCATCACTTTCTAGGTTGGAAAATTTTAAAACGACTGTTCAACTGGCGAAGATTGAACGTAAGGGTGGTGATGTTCGGATGGATTTATGCAAACGATAGATTTCTATGTGTTTTGTGGTGGACATCGTAGTGTTATCAAAATTACCAAGAGCCTACTAAAACTGGTTTGTCTCAACAATTGGTTCAGGGGTGAATCACTTTCAATGTACCAAGAGCCTACTAATACTGAACTAGATCTTTATGTTGAACTAGAGAGTTGAAAGCATATACATGATAGAGTTTTGTTATTCATTAGTTAAATATTTATTACATACTCATTGAACATTATAAGTTACTAATATTCTATTTCTTCATTTTTAAATTATTGCGATTCTTCCCCTTGCAGGTGGAAGCTGTTGATTGATCCTAGTTGTGCCTAGTAATGCTATCAGGTTGTGAAAAGATTTTTGAGTGCGCCTACAGAGTCTTCATGATATTTGCTCAAGATTGATGGGAAGAGGAGTCGTTTGACCTGTACTTCAATTGGATTTATATGTACTAGATGATATTGTATCTTGTACTAGTATTCTACCTAAAAAAAGAAGAGGGATCTATTTGCTCTTATTTCTGCATTTAAACGATTATGATTTTTTACTGTAGCTGATGTTTATTTTATTTTAGGTACATCATATTTTATTCTTGTTATTACCATAGTGTAGTTTTAAACGCACCATACGAGATCGAAAAAATGCGCTGCATCATATCTGAATGCATCAAAAAATTGATCTGATTCATGATTTTAAAAAGGGTTAATTACAGATGACCACCCGCATAATACGCCATATTCCATGCCACCACCCTTATATTGTAATATTACATTCGACCACCTTTATAACTAAAAACTTTCCAAAGAACCACCTCAGTTAACGGCAGTTAACGGAGAGGGTGGTTAAATGGAAACAAAATTGATTATAAAGGTGGCGAAGTGGAAACATATTTATTATAGAGGTGGTTTATTGTAATAAAAATACTATTATTATATTAAAAAATTAATATATTTAACGGTAACGGTGACAGTACAGTGCGTGGGTGATTGATTGGAAATTTTATACTTATAAGGGTGGTGGAATGTATTATTACAATATAGGGGTGGTTTGGTGGAATATAGCATATTATACGGGTGGTTATCCGTAATTAACCCTTTTAAAAATAAATATATTATTTTATGTGGTATGGATGTGGATATACTCATAAACCGCACCAAATATTTGCCTCACGCCCACCCCTAATGCAACTAATAAAAGTAATCTTAAAACTTCGCACTCTATACTCTTCCTATTCTCAGTATTCTGTGGGAAGACATATCCATGAATTTTTGGATAGGATTATCACAAAATCAACGTGAAATCGCCTTCACCTTTGTCATAGTGGATCGATTTTTGAAGATGGTCACTTTGTTGGGTTCAAGAAAATTGCAGATGTCTCTCATATTGCTTGACAATTTTTTGAGAGATTTCCCATCTTCTTGGGATCTTCAAAACTATTACCTCAGACTGCGATGTTAAATTGCTTAGTTATATTTTGGCGCACACTATGATAATTATTTCGGACGAATCTTTGTTATGACAATGCCTTTAATCCACAAACGAATGGTGAGACGAAAATAATTAATCAAATTCTTGGTAATCTTATCCGATGGCTCTGTGGTGATCGCCTAAGCAGTGAGATATGATTCTTGGGACTTCTGAGTTTGCTTGTAGTAACATTTAAAAAAATATACCGGAAGAGCTTCATTTGATATTGCATACCGAGGATCCCCCGAAGCACTTTGTTGATCTTGTGTCATTGCCTCACATTCCTTGTTGCCGCACATGGTTTCTGTGCAAAAAGATGTAATGAACAAATGGATCAGAGTTATGTCAAACACATGTTAGCAGCCCATAACAGCCCCAAATATTGTAAAGAATGTGACATAGTTATGATTTGCTTCGAAAAAAACACTTTTCCATTGGAACATACAGCATACTGAAATTAAGAAAAGAATCAATGATAATACTTACGTGGTCGATCTTCCACATGCCTGTGAGATCTCTCATACTTTTAAAGTCGCTTATATGTACGAATATCATCCAGACGTGCCCTTTTATCCAGATTCACACTCCTGGATGAGTTTTTTTAAGTGTGGAGACTGATATAGAAGAGTAGAAGTTTTCCAATACGGTTCAAAACTAGAATTTTCTTGCATTATTTTTCAATAAACAGTGGTTTATAATATTAGACAAGATACTTTCTTTGTTTGATGACCAAAAAAAGACTCCTATCAAATGAAACTTTCTTTTCATCCTAACCCTAATTTCGACTGTTGAAGTCAAACAAGAAGAGAAATAAAAGCGGCTAGGGTTTCAATAGATGCAAACTAGAATGATTACATTATACAAGAAGCTAGAATATATAGGAAAACAACAATGCAAAATAGGAAACTAATATATGTCTACAATTATCTAACTCACATAATTATCTCTAACTAGTAACTAACAATATCTCTAATATCTCCTCTCAAACTCATGATGCACTGACATGAAGCAGCGAGAGTTTGCCAATTAGAAGCCGAAAACACGAAGTAGAAAGACCTTTAGTGAACAAGTCTGCAATCTGCATAGCGGAAGTAATAAACGACAACGTGATGGTCCCAATCTAATAATGATGACGAGTAAATTAACAATCAATCTCTATATGCTTCATACGATCATGATAAACAGAGTTTCGAGTAATCTGAATATCACTAGCGTTGTCACAATACGTGGGAGTAGGTCCTGAAAGAGTAACACCTATATCAGCTAGCAACCAACGGATCCATACTATCTCAGCAGTAGTAGACGCCACAACACGATATTCAGCTTTCGTAAACACTACTACAGATTATGTTTATAACAACGCTCTTTTTTGACCTTTAACAGCGCTTCTTGAAGCGCTGTTGAAACGGGTGCTGTTGTAAATCACATTTATTTATTACAGCGCTTTTTAAAAAAAGCGCTGTTGTTTATATTTATAACAGC
>QZGG01000974.1:0-85863 GCA_006409495.1 Sedum album | reverse complement strand
ATTCGATGGATCAAACGCAAATGTAAGAAAATCGTGTTTGGGATTAACTTTTGAGCATGAGAATCATAACCCTATACACACTTTCTTGTCCATTTGATTTTAGTGAACAATGTTTCATTAATTTCTACACCATATTTTCTCAACTTCCAACATTCATTGAAATTCGCAAGTGTACGTGTTCAATCCTGTTCTAATTCCGATGTATCCATCTTTACATAATTCTTAATCAACAACTTGAGAACAGGACATGTTCATCATCAAATACAGGTTGGAACATTCTTGCAAAAGAAATGGGCACTTACGCTACAACTTGTTCTGCTCAACTGATCATTTTGATCTTATTCTTTATGTTTATGTCCGCAGTTAAAATCGAAAAAGTTAATGCATTTAGCCTCAAGTTCTATCAACACGATTCGAAAGGTTCGCCATTTTACAATTCTAGTTTATCAAAATCAGAAATCATTCGCAGAGCAGCTGCTCGTAGCGTTCATTTATCGGATATAATCACAACAGATAATAATGCAAAAGCGAAAGTTATACTTTATAGATCAGAATATTTAGTACATATTCGTATAGGCACACCCCCAGTTGATGCATTTGCTTTACTAGATACGGGGAGTGACTTTTCATGGATACAATGTGAGCCTTGCATTCAATGTGTGCCACAAATAACACCAATTTTCAACCCGGAAACTTCCTCGTCTTACGATAAAATCTCTTGCGGACCTAACAACCCTTGTCCTCCGAAGTATAAGAGTCGATGTGAAGATGGATTTTGCACGTATAATGCGCGATACGGCGATGGATCTAACTCGAAAGGAATCCTATCAAAAGAGACATTGAGACTAGAGTCAAATGCTAGTAGTGATCATATTGTTAAAATTTACAATTACATATTTGGATGTGGGAATGATAATGTGATCAACACTAATGCCGGAATAGCTGCCGTTCTTGGTCTTGGAACCGGACCGTGGTCGTTAGTTAGCCAACTTGGGTCACCCAAATTCTCCTACTGTTTGATCCCATTTGGCCTGCAAGAGAGAGTTAGTCATATACATTTTGGCTCAACTGAAAATGTTCGCGGCCAAGGAACTGTTACGATCCCGTTGGTCGACAAACGTCCGTCTAATCATTACTCCGCAACACTTGAAGCATTCACGATTGGTGAGACTAGAATAGAGTTCACAACCTCGTCCGATACGATCGATGAAGGTAACATTTTTCAAAAGAAACTATTTATCTACAACTTTTTCGTACGTTAGTTTGGTGTAAGATAACAAATTAATTCTGCATGCTAACAAATTTTATTAACGGAAGGAAACATAGTGATCGACTCAGGCACGGCCATGACAATGGTACCACACAATATTTACGTTAAAATGAAACATGCAGTGATGGTGCAAGCAAATGCACGACCAGTGCGTGATCCTAACGACCAGTTTGACTTGTGCTTTAAGAAAGATGAGTCATTGCACGTACCTAACATAGTGGCAAACTTCAGAGGAGGAGGTGTTTCCTTAAAACAGTACAATGCATTTGTGAGCGTGGACCAAATGGAATGTTTTGCATTTAGGGTTTTAGACAGTGTTCCTATTTATGGGAGTTTAGCACAACAAAATTTTATCGTTGGATATGATCGAGTTAGAGGAACCATTTCATTCACACCTTTCAAGTGTAGTGATTTCTAAAAAGTCGTCACAAGGGAAAAGATAACTTCTGCGTCTCGTTTTTCAAATTGTTTTATATTTTTTCAGTTTGACTCCGAGCACTACGATTTTACTTGTTCATATCTTGTTGTCCATATTTCTATTTATTATGATGCTTAAAACTATAATTTTTTTCTATCAAAAAAATCTATAATTTCTTGTCAGCCCTACAAATATTCAGATCGAAATTTACATATAATTTAGTTAATGATTAAGATTCAAGGGTCATTTTAGTTGGTGTACCTAATTGGCTAATTGCTACATGTCTTTTCATTTATTGATAATCAAAAATCATAAAGCATCTATTGTTAAAATTCCATTAATGAGTTTGACCGGATGAAGAAGCTTCCTTATACTACACAAATGTATATCATCAATAATTGATGCACTCGGAGGGCTTGAACGAAATAGAATTTCTAAGCCTATCATATCCGACAATGAAATTTTGTTGAGCTAAAGTCCCATAGATAGCCATCTCATCGTTAATAATAAACGCTAAACATACAACTTGCCCTAATGTCACATATGCATTGTAACGTTTTAATGTAACATCTCCGCCTTTAAAATTGGCCACTATATTTGGCAACTTCAACTTCTCATCTTTCTTAAAACACAAGTCCAAAATGTTATTAGGATCAGGCACTGGATTTGCACGTGTCTGCATTTTCACGGCATATCTAAGTTCATAGTAAAACTTGCTCGGTAGTTCTGTCATTGGATGGTTCGAGTCGATAACTATGTTACCTTCCTCAACTGTTCCGGCCATGCCCGTAAATTCTATTCTTTTCTTTCCAACCGTTAATGCCTCCAGTGTCATGAAGTATAAATGAGGTGGGGTTTTATGGACCATTCGGACTTTGGTGACATCTAAACCGAGTACTTTTGCTCTTATGCCAAAACGGATATGGCTGACTCGTCCTTGTGATCCAAGTGGGATCAAGCAGTATGAGAATCTCATCATGCCATGAGGTCCTAGTTGGGTAACCAAAGACTGTTCTCCAGCTCCTAGACCGATAACAGCAGACACTACATTTTTAGGATTTATTTTATTATCATTTCCACATCCAAAAATGAAACTTGATATCTCAACTTCTTGATCAGCAACTGTTGACTCCATTTTCATAATTTCCGTTGATAAAATCCCTCTTGAATAAGTTGCATCTGAGTAACGAGCGATATAATGACAAAATCCGTCTTCGCCGCACCGACTCAAAGACTCCGGAGGGCAGGGGTTGTTAATCCCACATGAGACTTTACTATAAGATGAAGACTGACTTGGATCAAAAAGTGTCACATGAGGAGTGCATGCAGTGCATGGTTTGCATGGAATCCACGTCAAATCGCTTCCGGTATCAGCTAGTGCAATAATATCAACTGGAGGTGTGCCTATACGAATCTTCATTAAAAATTGGGCATCAATGTTTTACAAGTTCTGATATTGGACTGTTTGGAGTGATCATGTTAGCTGATCTATTTACACTTCTTGCAATAGTTTTAAGAATAATTTCTGTGTTAGATAAATTTGGATCGTAAAATGGTGAACCGTATGAGTCGCGCTGATATAAATCGAAACTGAATGCATTAATATTTTCAACTGTAAAAACAAACACACATGTTATGAAAATAATTGCAAAGAATCGATCAACAAAACGACCAGTTCGAGTAGTCATTTTTCAAGAAAGAATTGTGAAAAGATCGTTTTGATAATTCTTTGCGCAGTTTGACACAATAATTATTTATAATCGATTGCAATAGAAAATCAATGCATATCGAAAATTGTATCTAGTTTAATTAAACATCTTACCAAATGTCTTTTTAACGTTGTTGGTTCTTTAAAAGTCTATGATTTTCTATTGTGTAGAGTTACAACGTATCTTCTTGAAACACAACGAGATTTTTTTTGATAGCGGTTACAATGAGTACAATTCGTCTAAGATCTCATACATGAGAATCCTATTCTAATCACTAGTAGTACAGGTCACAACGGACACCTTCACCCAATCATTGACAAGCATGTTTTAGCAAATCAAGCGCGCATGTCTCTCCGCTCTGCTTACACGACCACCACTTTCATGAACACCGACGCGAACAAGCCCCACGTCCAAAGGCAAGCAAGGAAGAAAGCCTCCTGCACAACACACACAACCTCCTCGCTCGCGCGGGAGGAAAGAAAGACCTCCTCGCACGTAGCAGGAGGAATGAAGCCCCAGAAAAAATCTGAGATATATTGGTGAGGCCAGGGTTCGAACCCTGTCCCTGAGGTTCCTTTGTCAGGGTTCGAAACACAACGAGATTAAAATCTCAAAGTAATTTGATCGATATTACTGTTGATATTAAAATGATATTTGATTATATTTAAAATAAAATTAGCACAAATCGAAAAAATGGTTGTAATGAAAGTTATCAATTTTAGTTGAATTAATTGGAATTGGAATTGGAATTAATTGTAACATTATGAAGAACAATTTTAATTTGGATCTTAATTTTTTGTTACATTTTACATTTTTTTGATGGGTGAGTTTACAATTGAGTACAAGAATTTACATATTCTTCTAGTACAACTAATACTTTGAACGCAAAAGCCATCTAGACACTACCACCAATGAACTTCAATCATCCATCAATATCCAAGCAATCTTGCATCACTTCAAGCAATGACATCCAAAGGTCTCCTCTTATGGGGAGAAGAAATGAGCATCCATAGAGCGTCAAATCAACAGCTTCCACGCACAGGCGGGAAGAATAAACAGCCTCCACGCGCGCGGACGGGAGTCATGAAGCCCCAAAAAAAATCTGAGGAAAAGTGGTGAAGCCAGGGTTCGAACCCTGACCCTAAAGTTCCTTTGTCAGATTCCTCGACCAACAAAAACGGCATAGCGTGAAATATGAACTATTGACGATATTACCCATGTGAAGAAAGGGAATTGGCTTTTGTAACGTCGCCGTTCAGTTGCTGTGAAATTCGGTATAAAATGTTGCCGCTATAAACAGCGGTCAATGGCGTAAAACTTTAACGGTAACAATAGTTGAAGCAGCTGCATGGTATTCGACGCCGACTACTCCAAATTCTCCACGACCACAAACCCGACACCACCTATCTAAAATCCTCGGCCACTTACTCCGCCGCTACCTCCACCAAGCATTTATGCCAAGTTTGGGAAGACAATTGATGCTAGAAAGGTGTTTGATGAAATGTCTGAGAGAAACGTAGTTAGGTATGAAGATGTTTAGAGAAATGAGTGAGTATTTCATTGTTACATGGAACTCAATGATAGTTAGCTTGGCAAAACTGGATGAGGTGATTTTCTATGGTTACATTTTTGCCTAAATGTTCTCGTTAGGGTGCAGCGATGTTGGTAATCAGATTCACTTCTCTGCGAGACTAATAAGCCTTTGGAAAAAGTATGATTCGGTCGGGACTTCATTGGTGGACTATTTGGAAATTTGGATGTAGCAATGGAAGTCTTTGCTGGAATGCCATGTATCCTGAAACTCAACTGCTCTTCTGCTTCAAATGGGTAAGACGTATTCGAACTGGATCGTTTGAAGATATGATTAGCAAAGCTTTGAAGATATTTTCATGTCAGTGAAGGTGCGTTCTTATTATGTTTTATGAAAATTTCGTTCTACAAGTTTCTTGAAGTTTGTTTTCCATTATTTTTTGGAATTGAAAGGATGTTGTTATAGTCTCAATAACATCTTCCTATTTGCAACAAATGGAAAAAAGCTCACCCAAAATTGATGCAATTGTAGGGTTTGAATGAAATAGTCCATTTACGTCTGTCATAGCCAATGACGAAATCTTGTTGAGCCAAAGTCCCGTAGGAAGCTCTGCCATTCACAAAAAATGCCAAGCATTCCATATCCTCTATTCTCAGAAATACATTGGAATGTTTTAATGGAATATCGCCGCCTTTGAAGTTGGCCACTATAGAAGGCAATCGCAATGGTCCATCGATACTATCCCTCTTAAAACATAAACCAATATCTGTTTGAGGACTTTCCACTGGGGGCATACTTGCTTGAGATATCAGAGCTTTTACTATTTTACAGTAGAATATTAGTGGTAGTCCAGTCATGGGTGTACTTGAATCCATGAGTATATTCCCTTCCTCCACTGTCCCTGACGCCCCTGTGAATTCGATTCTAGTGTTACCAATCGTGAATGCCTCGAGTGTCACGTGATATGAATGTGATCTGTGTTTGGTTATCATAGGGATTTTGATGGATCCGGTTTTGTGAACTTTCGCCCTTGGGCCGAAATGTATATGGCTAACTTTCCCTCGGGTTCCAAGTGGGAGCAAGCAGTATAAGAATCTATCCGCACCTTGTGGACCGAGTTGGGTAAGCAATGACTGTTGTCCGACTCCGAGTCCAATCATAGCTGGTACCGGGACGTTGGGATTCATAACGACTGTTTTTGACCCACATCCAAATATATAACGGGGTATTTCAGCCAGAGCGATTTTCATGATATCTGTCGAAAGGGTACCCATTGAGTGAGATCCATCTGAGTAAGGAGCATAATAGTGGCAGAAACCGTCTCCTCCGCATTCACTACTAGATTCAGAAGGGCATGGATTGGCTGGTCCACAAGTGATTTTAGTGAAAGATGATGAATCTGCTGGGTTGAAAATTGGTATCGAGTGATGTTTGCACATGGAGCAAGACTCACATGGGATCCAGGTTAAGGCACTATTAATGTCAGCTACTGCAACCATCTCAACCGGAGGAGTGCCTACACGGATCTTCATCATATAATCTGCCCTATGGTCAGCAATTTCAAATGTTCGAGTATTTGCTGTGATCAATTTAGATCTATTAACACTACGAGCTATGGCTCTAAGTATGATATCAGTTTTTGATAGACTTGCATCGTAAAATGGCGAACCGTATGAGTCTATTTGGAATAACTCGGCACTGAATCCCTTAATGTTTTCTGTTTTACAGGCGAACACATAAGCAGTGATTACAGCCAGAAAGAATGGTCGTCCAAAACAAGCAGTGCAAATTGCCATTTTTCTGGAATGATTGTAAGTGTTTGTTTTGATAATGAATGTGTTTGTCTTACAAGTATTTATAAACATATAGTGCGTATGCATTGACATTCAGACAATAACTAAATAAGATGTTATCGAAAAATGTGGCTGACTCAAGTTCGAGAAATATTTGCATGAAAATAGTCAAACTCAGTTAATGTTGTGTTTGTGTTCTGTTTGTTGTAATCTTTATTTAAAACTCCATGAGATTGTATTTATTACAAATTTAGATGATTGCGTTTAACTTTAACACTAAACTGCGTTGTGCCTGATAAAATTCTAGTAAAACGACGACGTTTAGAAGTCGGGTTAGAAATGGCGTGTTCGCAGTACGTGAGCTGCGTTAACAGGCTTCTTCGAGTGTTGCGGCAGTGTACACAACTTGATGACGTCACTATCAGAGTCCTTCCGCGGAAGCTGTACAGATCCGCAAGCTCGCAACTTTGTTTAAAATTCAGTCAGTGGAACTGACACCTCGACGTTCCTCACATTTCAGGTCTTGTATTGCAGCAGCGATGGAAGTCTTTGATGGAATGCCATGTATCCTGAAACTCAACTGCTCTTGTCATGCTTTGAATTGGTAAGATGTACTCGAATTCGATGTTTTGAAGATATGATTAGCTAACCTTTACACTGTACAATTTGACTAACTTATACGACCAAAAGTTCATATGTATCTTGATCTTTTTGCTAGTCAGTTTTCAATCAAGTTTGATTCACGCAAGTCTTTCAGTAAATATTCGTCTTTTCACTTTCTGAATAACCAAATAGAGATGATATTCTTTTTTCAGGAATTAGCTAGCGGAAAAGATATGAAAGAATCAGATTTCCTTTGCGTAAAGGAGTAAGTTTTAGCATTTGGAAGAAAACCATAGCTTTTTTGCATATCAGCGTCATTAAAGTGCACATGATGTCTTGTGGCAGCCACACACCACCTTGTATATACCCGTATCCGTATGTGTTGCCATCGGACCTATTCAAGGGTACTGATTCCTTGAAATTGTTCCAATAAGATTTATTTCGCAGCTACCATAACTAAATATCTAGGGGCAATTTCCTTTACTCCACCCCTTAGGTCCTTTGGAAGCCAAGGAATTTAATATCTCATTTTCTTTGTGGAATGAAAATTAACTTTTTCTGATTTTCTCTGTGCTCTTTAGTTTTCTGAAAAATATAGATAATTTTCTTTTTCATTCCCCTCTGCATACATGATTTGGTACTTTATAATTAAGGTTTTAAATTACTTTAGAGTTGGGATGTTTATTTTCTCGAAGAGTTGTAGAATCATTTATAAATCCCCACTCTGAGAAAAAGGGGGATTGGATTGGAACATTTTTATGACAAGTTGTCGCTTGATAATTTCAGAACGCTGCTGTGTTAAAACAAAATTATTCATTTATTCACCAATATGTTTTTGACATTTTGAGATTGTGCCGTTGTAAAAATGCATGACCAGTTGTTTTGTCTGTATTGAAATCGTTATCCTCATGCTTTATTGTTTTTCATGCAGATTTATCTATACTGAAATACAAGATATCTGCGCTGAATTAGATGGAATTGCTGGTCAATGAAAGAAGGCAAGTAGATAAATAGAGAGCAAGAAATAAAAAAACTTATAAGGGTTGAGCTCCAAGCGATTGACACGCATCACCAGTAGCACATGTGGATTGCTAATTATCTAGTTATCTCATAAACCATAGCTTGCTAAAATGTGCACATAAAGTTGCTGCAGCTAGCAGATGTGATGCTTTTGTTCTTCTGATGTCTCCATCTTTAGGTAAGCCTTTCTGCATTCTGCGAGGCAACAAGTCAACAACGAGATATGGCGGCAAAAGTGAGGATCGTTAATCAGTGAAGTTTTAATGCATACTAAAAGATGTAATTTACAGTACCAACTTAAACTTAATTTAACCTTCACTCCTTTTTCAGGTTGAGAAAAAAGAACAAAAGGGTTGTTTGGAAAGGAGTTGTTTCAGCAACAAAAGGTCAGCTTCATGCCTCATTTTGTAATTGTTAGTTGCATGGTTCATGCGGAAACACGAAGAAAGAATGTTCTGGTGTATTTACAACAATCCCTTATTTAATTTTCCATTTCTTATTGTTTCTTCCAACCCAAAAAAAAGATATACTTTTTCTAAAAGAGGAATCTTCTTTTATTTTAATCACTGATTAATTTATGTTGTCACCAAATCAGCACAAAAAAGGCATAGCCCATGCCTTCAAAACATTGTTCTGGTTACTCTAAGTGCCTATAAATTCCATCATTATAAAATCAGTCACATAAACTCTGTAAGTGTCCTAGTCTATATCTGAGAGTTTATTAATACTTTCACTCTCAGGTACACGAGAATATCTACTGACCCCATACTGTCGACATGGGTTGTTGTGAGGATGATCTTGTGTCAAATGTGTGCGAGATTTACCAGAAGCTTTCAGGTATGGAAAGCCTCAAGCCTTCCAAAGAGGTTAACATGATCTTCACTCAGCTGGTTCAACTGTGTGTCCCTCCTAGTCCTATTGAAGTCACCAAGCTGCCAAAGCAGATCCAAGAAATGAGGTCTAAGCTTATCAAAATATGTGGAGAAGCGGAAGGTCTTATGGAGAGTCACTACTCAGCCATATTGGGATCATTTGATTCCCCACTTGACCATCTCGACCTATTCCCATATCACACAAACTACATCAAACTTGGCCAGCTTGAGTTCAACATACTAAGCCAGCACTATGTTGGTTCCCCTGCCCAAATCGCCTTTGTGGGTTCAGGTCCACTCCCTCTTACCTCAGTAGTTTTGGCTTCCAATCACCTCACCAAAACTACCTTCCACAACTACGACATTGATGAGTCAGCCAACAGATTAGCCAGTAGCCTTGTCTCGTCAGAACCAGACCTCTCCAAAAGGATGGTGTTCCATACTACAGATATTATGAGTGTAACAGACACTTTAAAGGAATACGACGTTGTGTTCTTAGCTGCTTTAGTGGGTATGGACAAGAATGCAAAGATCAAAGTGATTGATCACTTGGCCAAGCATATGGCCCATGGTGCAACTTTGATGCTGAGAAGTGCTCATGGTGCAAGAGCCTTCTTATACCCAGTTATCGATCCTTGTGATCTTCGTGGGTTCGAGGTTCAATCCATATACCATCCAACTGATGAGGTTATCAACTCTGTAGTCATAGCGAGAAAGACATCAGTCTCAACTCAAATGATTGATCAAGGACCCAGCACAAAGTTCCTCCCCTGCAAATCAGAGATCAAACATTTCAACCATGTCAATATGATTGAAGAACTCACTGTTGAAGATTGATTCCAAACATCTGCTGCTGAGAATGTCAGAATCACTTTTCTTGTATCATCTCTGTTGCATTTCTCTTCTGTTGTTCTCCATCTTTCACTTTGGTCTTTTCCTCAACTTTCAACAATAATATATATAAATAATTTATTTAAAACTAGTAATCTTTGCACATCATAATATGTGCACAATTAACAAATTATATGATAGTATATGTTATGGCATTTCTGAGTAATTAAAAATATTGAGAATGTGAATTGTGGTTCCAAAAGAAACATTCATTTCCACTCTCTTGTATTTTATAGATATCATATATTAAAAACAAGGTATAGTACAAATAAAATATTACATAAACATCAAAAATCCAAAGTTATTTAAATTACACACATGAAAAAAATTATATATTTTACTAAAAATTAATACACTTAAATGGTTTGAATGAGATAGTCCTTTCAAACCAGTCATATGCGATAATGAAGTCTTGTTGAGCAATAGTTCCAAAAATAGTCGCCTTCTTATTCGGCATAAATGCAAAACATACGACCTCTCCTAATCTTACGTACGCATTGTAAGGTTTTAATGGAAGATCCGCACCTCTAAAATTAAGCACTATTTTGGGTAACTCCAACAACTTATCTTTGTCAAAACATAAGTCCAACATTCCGTTAATATCATGCATTTGTTTTGCACTTGTCTGTTTTATTACAGCATGTATAATTGATTTATAAAACTCTTTAGGTACTTGTCCATAACTATATTACCTTCCTCAACCGTCGTCCCGGATAAGCTTGGGAATTTGATTCTTACATTTCCGACTGTTATTGCTTCGAGTGTCATGAAGTATGAACTTGATGATTCTTTTTGAACCAATGGGACTTGAATGACATCTGAACCCTCTATTACCGCAGCACGGCCGAAACGAAGGCGGCTAGGCTTTTCTTGTGCTTGAATTGGGATCAAACAGTATGAAAATTTAAGCAAAGTATAAGGTCCGAGTTGCGAAAGAAACGATTCTTGTCCATACCCAAGACCAACAACAGCAGGAACTATGGAATTAGGATTGATTTTATAATTAGTTGCACATCCAAATACGTAAGTACGTCCTTCAACAATATTATCAAAACGATTCGATTCCAACAATATAGTATCTTTCGATAAAATTCCAACTGATGAAGATCCATCAGAGTAACTCATACTATAATGACATATACCATCATCTCCGCATTGACTCCAAGGCATTAGAGGACATGTATGGTAGAGATCACACTTAACTTTTTGGTACGATGAGGAACGTCTTGGCTCGAAAACTTGCCGGTGCGTATTGGAAGGGCTGCATTGTACCCAAGTCAATTCATTTCTAATATCAACTTGTGCAGTAATAAGAACAGAGTATGTGCCTAGACGGATTTTCATCAAATATTGAGAACCTTGTTTGAAAAACTCCGGCACCGGACTATTGTTCGGTGTGACGATATTAGACGTTCTATTTATACTTCGAGCAATTGTTTTCAAAATAATTTCTTTTTTTGATAGACTCGAATTGAAAAATGGCGAACCGTATGAATCACGTTGAATAAGATCAACGCTGAATGCGTTAATGTTGTCAGTTTTATGTACAAACACACAAATTGTGAAAATAAAATAAGCAATGAGAGTTGTCATTTTTCTAGAAACACTGGAAGAATTTGTTTTGAGTAAATAAGTAGTTATAATAATCTGTATAAAATTGTAAAAGAGCAGTTCAATTGCTTACGTTAAAATCATCACTAAAAATATAAAACTTCAATAAAATATTATGTTACAAGAAAATTGATGTTTTTATGGAATTGTGGATCAAAGTGAATCATGGATTTTTGGGAAGCATTTTCATAGAAACAGTGAAAAGTAATTTGATGTTTGTGGTATGTCTATTGTGATGTTTTCTCAAAGTTAATTGGAATCACAAATTTCATTAAACTAACAAAATATTTTAACTTTAAACATGATTAATTATATTAACTACATCATAAAATTGGTCAATGGTTGAATTTGATCGATGTAGATTATAATATCATAAAATTGATTCATGTAATTTAACACTAATCATGAAATGGTTCGACTGAGATTTATGTATATTAATAACAGAGAGTTCTTAAATCTTATATCAAAAAATATGAACTTGATCCAATGGATGACATTGAAAGTAAAAAAACCGTGAACTTTAAAAATTACAAGTAACTTGAACTTTAACAAAAAAATATTTTTAATCTCAACTGTTAGATTAATCAAATCAACATTTCAAATTTCGTCCTTATGTCTCATATAAATGAAATGTCCTTCTAAAACTATAAATATTCATTCATATATTTAACTTTATTCAAATATGACATGTTATTGTTAGTGATAAGTAGTTTTCTATGGCAACTTTTGACCTAATTTGGTATGTAATTGATCATAAAAATTGAAGTATCAACGCCTGATTGATGTTGAAATTAATTGCCATTATTTATTCGATTTCATCAAGACATCAAGTTAATACCACTAATATTCACTGAAATATTAACCCTATTTTATGTTTATACATGATATTTCAAATGTAATCTAACCGAAATAACTAGAAAATCAACAACTATGTCAAATTATAATGCCACGTGTCTCTTTGTCGTACACGTGGCACAGGTTATAACATTTGGTTTGTCGATTTTGTTTAATTTGGTAAGGTCACTTTTTATACGTTAATTTACAATTCATTAGTTTCCAAATATGATTTACAATAAATATTCACATTGATTGACATTCAAGCAAAAAAGAACCCACAAAACGCTGACGTTTTATTTCCTATTTTTACAAACGATACCGTATCTGTCCTTTTTCTTGACGCACTAACCTCCATTTAACTACCATTACCTTAAATTAGGACACTATCTTCACTTTTTAAGGAATAAAAATCAAACCAAATAGTATCATATCAAAATATTCAAACCCGTAATTTTCTCTACAAATTTTCTATATAAATCATCACCAGCCATTCCATTTCTTAAACCATCTCAAGCACTTAAAAAAACTCAGAAGTCTACATAATCTTCCAACCTCATCATTTTCATCCAATTCTGACACCAACCCACTTCACATTTTACCCTCTGTTCCCACAAAAAACTGAACTTTAGAGTATCACTTTCATGGAGTTCAATCTGATCAAGAGCCTTACCACCAAGGTGACCACTAAATCTGTTGAAGATAACAGAGCCTATGTGACATTCTTGGCTGGTAATAAAGATTATGTTAAGGGTGTTGTTGGTCTTGCAAAAGGTCTTAGAAAAGTCAAGTCTAGATACCCACTTGTTGTTGCTATCCTTCCTGATGTTCCAATGGAGCATCGGTTGATTCTTGTGGATCAGGGCTGTTTGGTACGTGAGATTGCTCCTGTTTATCCTCCTGCTAATCAGACACAGTTTGCCATGGCTTATTATGTCATCAATTACTCCAAGCTTCGGATATGGGAGGTATGCATAGTTACACATTTTTTTTCTATATATATTTTAGTACTTGTGTTTTTAAGGTTTGTTGGGTTTAGTTTAAGGTTGTGTTTTTTTGTAGTGTTGAGTACTCAAAGATGGTGTATTTGGATGGTGACATTCAAGTTTTTGAGAACATAGATCATTTGTTTGATTTGCCAAATGGGTATTTCTATGCTGTGATGGATTGCTTCTGTGAAAAGACATGGTCCCACACACCTCAGTACAAGATTGGATACTGTCAGCAGTCACCTAATAAGGTGACTTGGCCAGCTAACTTGGGTCCCAAGCCACCTCTTTACTTCAATGCTGGTATGTTTGTGCATGAGCCCAGCTTAAACACATACCATGACTTGTTGGAGGCTCTCCAAGTTGCTCCCACCACCCCCTTTGCTGAACAGGTCTGTTTCATTCCATTCAAGTCAAACCCTTTTTACCAAAGTTGTTTTTAAGTAACCAATTCTGATGTTTTTGTTTTGTAGGACTTTCTGAATGTTTACTTTTCAAAAATCTACAAACCAATTCCCAACATCTACAATTGGTTTTAGCAATGTTATGGAGACACCCAGAGAATGTAAACCTTGAGAAAGTGAAGGTTGTGCACTACTGTGCTGCAGGGTCTAAGCCATGGAGGTACACTGGTGAAGAAGAAAACATGGACAGAGAGGACATCAAAATGCTAGTAAACAAATGGAATGATATCTACAATGATGAAAGTCTAGACTTGTGGAACTACAAGGATGAGGATGCTATAGCTACAACTCCTGCTGCTCCTATCAATGGTGAAATTCAATTGGTGAATGTGACTGGACTTAAGGAGGCTAGTGTTGATCAATATGTCACTGCTCCATCTGCTGCTTGATTTCGTTGATCAGTTATTGTTGGTGAATTAGAGTCGGTAATAATGGGCTTTTTTAAGTGGTTGCTTGATAGGTTGATGTGGTCATAATGTATGGAAGATCACACCCCAAGCAACAATCTCCCTAGAGTTTTTTGCTGGGAGATTTTTGTTTTCACTCTTTTTTCCTTAATGCAATAAAATTATATTTGGCTAAAATCCTTTTTATTCTTTTATTATCATTTTAGAATTGTATATTTGTATGCAAAGTGAAACAAATATTTACATTAAAAAATGAAAACAATTACATATAAATAATCTGATTGTCATAAACAGATTATCACTCTTTTTTCCAGTGTTCACAGGAACTAGGTGGTAATATGCTAAGAAGGAAAATTTGGCTGGAGTGCACTTGTGATTATGGTGCAAACTCAGTTCTGTTCACTCCTCATCAGAGATAAGAATCTCTAGCACTGGTTTGCCAGGCACAAACCCATCTAAGCTTACTTTGGAAATATGATTTTGTTGAAAATTATTTACTATAGCTAAGCAATGTATAAGTTTACCGCTGATAATTTGTATACCACAAAAATTCAATAGCAACAGTAGTAATTCAGGTTATAAGCAAGCCATAAACACGTAAATTTGTTGAGAGCAAAATACATGATCACGGATACAGCTATGTAAGAATACTCCAATCAGGTAAATAGGAGGCCATAACCATTAGAAACAAAAGTTCAAAGCTTCAATTTCATCAGATTTGTCAAGTATATCTGCCACCAGCCCATGACTTCAATACAAAGATAGAAGCCAAACAGACAATCCGGCACACATTGTTATTGCTTAGGTAATTGTTATGTGAAGACGGAGTTCATTCTGATCAACACAAGACCGTCCTAAGCTTTAAAAATATAACCAAATCAATCAAATATGTCTCATTTAAATTACACAATAGAAATTCAATACAAAAAAAAACTTTTTTCAAAACATAAAAATAAACATAAACTCTACGAATTCAGACAAATGTAAATGTCAGCCACAGCATGGATTGCCTTCTTTGAATTGAGCAGAAATGACTTGAAACATGAAGTGGCAAAACAGTAAATATAGCTTATGTTCGTAGAGTGTTTTGTAAATCGTGCATCACAAACACAGGACACAATAAGCTTACATCGACACAAACCACAAATAGATAAAACAAAATATGAATTCAAACACTAAGAACACGTAAATGCAGATTTGCTCTTGACTTCAGAACAGTGCTTGCTGTTAACAAGAAGCTCACATTTGAAACCCTAGACGAACGAGACGTATCCGAACATCATATAGAGAGTAAAGCAACGGCCTTAATACACTATGGGCCGTTGTTTAGCTGGCTTTAGATCTGAAAAAGCCCAACTAGTCTTTTTTTAAAGCCCAACTAGTCGGTTGCTTGGGAAGAGAAGCTTTTATATAATAATTTGGGCCGTTTTTAATTGGGCTTCGAATATGAAAAAGCCCAATTAGTCGGTTGCTTGGGATTGAAGCTACGCTGATAGGCTGAGTCTGCTTTAAGATGAAGCTACGCTCTTTCTTTAACTAATCCAAATTTCGTGTATAAATAGTGTTCGTATTTTCTCTCAATGTATATTCTAACCGCTTTTCATATTCGTCGATATCTTATTGGAATCATGTTCGGAGAATCGGCTGTCAATAAAGGTACGATCTTTTTCTTTTCCATATCTCAATTTATAGTTTACATTGATTTTGAGGAATTGGGTTGTGATGAATTGTTATGTTCAAGATTTGATTGATATGGAAATTAGAAACCCTAAAATATATGTTTCAAAAATCAATGTTTTTTTTGTTTTGGATGTTTGTGAATTTGATATTGAGCAACTGGGTTGTGTTGTTATTGATATGGAACTTGGAAACCCTGAAACAATATGTGTCAAAGATCAATGCTTCTTTGGCTGTTTGTGAATTTGTTTAGATTGGGAATGTGATTAGTGTAATCTTTTCTCACACTGTTTAACAGGTTTTGGGAAGTATTCAAGCAACACAATTGGGTCTGGATTTGGATCAGTGTCTGGTTTTGGAGAACAAAAGAAGGGTTTTGTATTTGGAGGGAGTGCTGGTAGTATGAGTATGATTGGTGATGATGCCAGGCAGGGAATGCAATATAAGAATGCTGATCCAGCTGCTGCGAATGTGTTTGGCAAAGCTTCCCCTGTAATTTGGAATGGTAAATCACCTCCTTTGGTGTTTGGAACTGTGGGAAATCAGCTAGCGAGTTCTATGCCAGTGCAAGGCTCGTCAAATTTTTTGTTTGGGAGAGTAGCTTCGAACATGGATGCCCCAGCTTTCAGAAGCTCGTCGCCATTGTTTGGAGGTAAGTTTTTTAATTCACAACATGACTCCCGTTCATTACATGTTTAGAGAGTTGCTAGTGATTCCATGAAGCCTGTGATAACAAATGATGTTGTGTAGGTATATGAAGTGTTAGGCTCGTCTCTGATACAATCTTCATTATAAGTTTAAGCACTTGCACCTCCAAACATTCAGAACAATAGCGCATCCCTGAAACTTTTGCTTCAGTGGCTGCTGATCTACGCTCACCTCGAGGGGTCTGTCGATCACATGTTGGACCTCTGATTTAAACATTTTTCGTAATTTTTGTTGCTGGATCTTACACATGGAAATCTTTTGAGAAGGTGACGATATAAATCATGTTTATCTTTCTCCCGGTTTCTCTAAGTATGACATGTAAATATTGGTTCCTTCAGTATTGTGACTTCCGCTGTTTATTCTTTACTGAAACCTAGGTGTCTTTCTCCCTGTTTCTTAATATTGTGACTTCCACCGCTTATTCTTACTGAAATCTTATTGTCTTTGTTAATTCATTGACAGGGTCATCTGGATCGAACTCAGATGGTCGAGGTTTTCCATCAGTATTTGATCAAAATATTAATACTGCTGGAAGTACCTCATTAGTTCCGGAGAAGAACAATTTTCTACCACCTGCCCATTCAGTTGCCTCAGGTGCCAATGGAAGCACTTTTAGTTTTGGTTCAAAACTAACACCAATTGGCCGTACAAACACATCAAATGATGCACATGCCTTTGGGAACACAAGCAAATCTGTAGCACCAGCATCTGACCTTACTTTTAATGGAGTGTCAGGCACAAGCTCATACGTCTTTGGCAACTCTTCTTTTCGATTTGGTTTAGGTTTAGGTTTCGGTAATGGTGGCGGAAGTCCTTCAGGTAACAGTTCATTTGAACACTGCGAACAAATTTTGAGTGTTATCCATAAATCTAAAATTACATTTAATTTTGTTATATATGGGCATCTATTATAATTTTGTTCACTGTACTTTTTGCTATCATAGAAAATGTTCTAGTTTTTCTCTGTCAATGATCATTTTGCCTTTTGGTTCCCAACATTGTAGGAATTCGGCAAGGTGGAGGGAGTGAAAGTAAACGCTATCAACCAACACATATTGTAGATAATGCAGGTAAGAAGACTGCTGATAAACTGCTTTCAAAATCAGCTATGCCTGACTATCAAAGTAAAAGTCATGAAGAACTGAGATGGCAGGATTATCAATACAGTAACGGTATGTTTCATTTGGATAACCATTACTGATAGTTTTATATTCCCTTTGAATTATTTCTTCAGTTAATAACATATTCCGCTTAATGTTTCAGGTTATAACTGGGTTGATTCTTCTGTTCAGCCAAACAAGATTTCGAGCTATACCAATGGGAATAACATGTCTCGTACTATGCAACTTATATTACCAGTTTCTGAAGAGAAACCGACCTTTACCACCCCCAACCTTTATAACAACAAAGGTTTTGGATCATTTACTACTCCCAATCCTGCGTTTACCAAGCAATATAGCGCAACGCATCCTGAGGAAACTTTTAAACCGATTGCAAATTCACCTAGTTGTCGTTCTGAATCAACACCAACTGCATGGTGGGGAGTGCCACAACCTGCCCAAGTAAGCATTCCCACTACTCCTATCCCCGTGGACCGTCATCAAATGGTAAATTACCAATATCTGTTTTATTACAAGTTTTCAATCTCATTCATGTTAAGCGTCAGGTTGAGTCCAGAGGAATGTTTGCATATCAAACAGTTTTTATTTACACCTTTTCTGTTTGCAGCCATCATTTTCTAGCTTTCTGGAACATGCTAAACCTACTCAAGAGGACGCAATTCTGCTCAGTAAAGATCATTTAAAGACAAGTCAAGGTATGATAAAAACGAAGCTTTTATGTAGAGTCTTTCAAATTCACGAATTGTTGTTTTACATATCTTGCTTGGACGTTCTGTAGGGATTACTTTGCCTGCGACATTTCTGGATGCGGGAAGTACTTTCTCCAAGCCTGTCTTTAATCAACTGTAAGTCTCATTTGTCTGCTCAAGTTATTTCATTGTCAAACCAATTTTTTCTCTTGTATTGCTAACTATGCAATTTTCTTTCAGATCCCCGGTTTTCAGCATCACGGATGCGCAATTACCAAACACTGGAGATTTACTGCCAGCAGTCGTAGATAATCCTTTTGGTATCAATCGGGAGACGAGCCTATTACCGCTTCACTCTAAATCTTCATCGTTGGTTCAGAGGGGAATATCAAGCATGCCTGTATGTCTTTCCTTAACCTCTTTCCGCTACTTGATTAAAATGTTTCACGTTGATTTGAGCAATATATTCTCTTTACGTACACAGTTACTGTAACTCTTTTTTATCGTCGTTGACTGATGCAGTTTTCTCTTATCTTTGTTTCCTTGAACAGATTATCAGCAAACCTACTCCTGTCAAAACCTCTAGCTTACTGACATGCAGACATTTGTCACGAAGCAGAATCAAATTGCCAGCTAGGAAGCCTCTTGCAACCAATAATGATCCAAATGTAAGTGTTATTCTACTCAAAGATGGCTGCGAGGATCACGTTTACGTGCTAAAGTTCTGATTTAGATTATTCCTTTTCAACACAGGAGCCGTTTTTCTATTCAAATGATGAATTCCCTCGTACTACGAATGGACACTCATGGATTAATGCAAGGGAAAATCCGAAAACCTGGGTTGGCAATCCAACTCTACTATCATATCCCACAAATAAACCAGGTATTACGTCACAAGTGAACTCCCATGCCACCTCAAGAATCACCTCAGGTATAACAGTTATTAGCAACTAGTTTAATGCCCGCTTTTTTGCTTCATACAGAACTTAACTTTTTGATATTGTTTTGACATAAATTTTCTTGATGTGGGCAGGTCATTTACACGACAACATTGAAGCCAATGATGATAATTCCATCACTGACGGTTTGGGTATGCTAAAAATACAAAATGAAGAAAAAATTTACGTACAGAATCACCCAAACAACACCACCATCTGCCAGAGTTCCGAGGAGTGCAAGACACCACCTCAGTTACCAAAACTAGGTTCAACTGACTATTACACTGAACCAAGTATGGAAGAGTTGGCAGCCAAAGAAAAGGCAGACCCAGCTTTCCTCAGCTGCGTAAAAGACTTAGTGGTTGGAAGACATGGCTATGGGCATATCAAGTTCATAGGGGAAACTGACATAAGACAACTTGATATCTCGTCCATTCTAACATTCCGCCACAGAGAGGTCATTTTTACCCAGACGAAACAACCAAGCCACCGATCGGACAAGGTCTAAACAAACCTGCTGAAATCACTCTTCTCAATGTTAAAGTGTTCAACAAAGTGACAGGACGTCAATACACGGATGGAGACGAGGTGTTCAAGTACAAGAAGATGCTTATTCAGAAGGCTAAAGACAATGGTGCTGAGTTCATTTCATATGATGCTGTCGCCGGGGAGTGGAAGTTTAGAGTTCCACATTTCAGTTGTAACTAATGATCAGTTGTGTCGTCCACGTCAGCTTAGAAAAACTTTATTTTATCTTTTATTATAAATATGTGTCTTAATTTCACATTTTTCCAAATCAATAAATTAATAATTAATTTAGACAATTCTCAACTAGATTTAAATCCTTTATGTGACTTGGTCAACTCATACACACTGGCAATCAGAGTATACAATTCAACTATTCAAATGGGTTGCATTGGATTGATCCAAATGTCAAAGCAAATTTGACAACATGAGGAAACGTAAAATCTCGATAAATCTATTTATTTAATAATTCTTCCAGATCTGAATGCCGACTAAATTATTTTCCCTGCAAAATAAATCCATCATCCATGTCCACAAAAAACTGTAAATGATTTTAAATAATAAAAAACATGTGGACAATTTGATTTCTTGCTGGCATTCAAAAATATCAAGTTGAGAAAATTTGATTAAAAATAAAAAGTTGCATTTTTTGATACAATAAATTGCATTTTAAATAGGAACATGCTTCGTTGCTTCCTGTTGATGAAAAAGAGAACAACATATACGACCAAAAAAAGTCAACTGCCGGACCTGCCGCCACGCGCAAGGCATAACAATCCTCTTACACATTTTCAATAAAAAAGTCAAATTGAAGTAATAAAACTTAGCTTGAACGATTCATGAAAAAAACTTAACTTGAAAGAAGGCAAAATTCATGCTTTACTTTCGCCTCATTTCTCTTCACTTTTCTTATATAAATACATTAACACAACTCAACACTTTTCATACCCATCATTACATTTGTACTTAGAAATCTCATCATATTCCGGCCATGTCATCTCATCTTCTTTTGCTGCTCGTATCGGTTCTCGCCGTGTTCTTCGTCTCCGCCATCGCCGATCCTGATAACCTCCAGGACGTCTGTGTGGCCGATCTCACTTCAGGTACCTTTCTCTTTTTTTATCGTATTAAGAAGTTTTATGACTTTTGATCATGTTCTGTTTTTTACCATTAGTTAAAACAGTTATTTCAGTTACAAATGTGGCGGTTAAACCAGTTACAGTTGTATTATGTTGTGTGAATTTGTGATGTGGAATGAGACTGATTTAGTTTGGAACAATGATTTGATTGATTTTGTAGGAGTTAAAGTGAATGGATTCCCTTGCAAATCGAACATCACGGTAGACGACTTCTTCTCCGCCAACTTAGCTAACCCTGGCCTAACTAACAACACATTCGGCGCGCTAGTCACTGCGGCCAATGTACAAAGAATCCCAGGTCTGAACACTCTAGGAGTCTCAATGGCCCGTATTGACTACGCGGCCGGAGGACTCAACCCACCCACACTCATCCTCGTGCAACTGAGATCATCTACGTATTGGAAGGAACACTTGATGTGGGATTTATTACGACGGCTAACATGCTTTTTTCTAAGAGTTTGAAAAAGGGTGATACATTTGTGTTTCCTAAGGGACTTGTGCATTTTCAGAAGAATAATGGGAAGGTACCGGCTTCTGTGATTGCTAGTTTTAACAGTCAGTTGCCAGGGACTGCGTCGATTGGTGCTACATTGTTTGCAGCTACTCCAGCTGTGCCTGATAATGTGCTCACTAAGGCATTTCAGATTGGGACTAAGGAAGTGCAGAAGATCAAAGGCAGGTTCGCGCCTAAGGCCTAAGAAATGATCATCTGATCGACTCCAACGAAATTACGAATCTCGAATGAAGAACAAAATGTTGTATTTACACATTTTTTTCTTTTTTCACACATTGAATAACATTTGAAACTGTGAATTTGATTCATACTGTTGGGAGCTGTTGGCATTGTGATTATTATTCAAACATGTTTGGTGGGATATTTGTGTTTTTTTCTTGTTTTTTTCTGTTCCAAGGCTATGGGAACTTTGACTGACTCTTGGAGTATATTTCAATTGGTTTGGTTTCAATCTGTTTCATAGATGATGGAAATTTCCAGGCATAAAATAAGATTTTATAAACAAGGTCATAGTTGGTAGTTTTTTGCTCATATTTTGTAAGACAAAATTCAGTGGTTCATCAGAAACTGTAAAAGTTGTGCTCTCAGTTTCTAAACTTAGGTAGAGCGAACCTCAGCAGCTTTGCTACAGCACAGAATCTGAGCAGTGGAGAACTTGAGCATAAGTCTGTTGAACAGTAAAATACCGTATATTGAAATGCAGGCTAGTGGCCGTGAAAGTTGTATTATAAGCCACGCGGTTGCGGACAAAAGTTAATTTTTTGCTTCAGTAACATCTGACAGAGGAGCTATGAGAAAGAACAGGAAGTCCCCATTGCGAGGAAAATACTATAGATGGACAAACACCTTCAGTCCGCAACCTAGTGATAATTTCAGACCAGAAAGCTGCAATTCTCTTTGGCATTAAAATGACAGTCAATGCCCTGAGTGTGAACCTTCTAGCTCGCGCAAGCCTCAAGCCTTTTATTCTACCATTCATTTTCTTCACCACTAATCTCTTCCTGGGTCTCACCGCCTTTTCATCATTGTCGTTCGTCAGCTTCTTATACCCGTTCCTCAGTCTCTGGGAATTAGCATCCTGGTAGACCTGGAAGCCCATTGTAATTCGTTAGAGGAAAAAACAAGTATAAGGAAAATATTGTGTGTTGAAATGTGCATGTCAGTGTTAGGAATTTATAGTCTCGGATGCTGAATAATTTTGGGACAAGCATCTTGCTGTTCCAACTGCTTACTGGTGCGGCGACTCCATCAGATTCCGGAGAACATGGCTACCAGCCATATTATACCCTAACTTCTACTATTTCCGAATAAATAAAAAACTAGGTATGGGATCTGGATATCAACAATTAAATCAGATCATTGATAAAACTAAGGTCAAATGACTCAAATTTGCTTGTACCTGTCTGATCTTCAAACTTTAGTATGCTTAGAAAATTGAAATGTATCGATCACATGCTGGATTCTGGATGCTTGTGATCTTACCAAATGATTAAAAACTCTGAAATGCATGTGAAAATAATCATTGAGGAGAACTATTTCAAACTAAATGATTGTTGTTTGATATTCTTATAGTAGAAGAATGTGGTTCAAGGTCTCAGTTTAATAATGTAGAAGTACCTATTTAATAATGTTGCGGACATGTCTGGTGTCAGTTTCCAGCTCTAAGTTTCATGACTCGAAGGTCTACTTCCATTTTCCTGCAATAAAACAAGGCACCAGACCAGACTGTTAAAATAAGTAGCTAGCAGCTGCAGCAATCTTTCATATGAATGTTGTATAATAATATTATATGCAGCTATTGAGACTCATTTGAAACCTGTATTTGAAAATGCTTTGAACAACAGTTGATTACATACTTGAAGTCATCAAACAACATAGTTCGCATTTAAACATACTCGAAATGTCTCTGTAATAATATACACATTTAACCCGGGTTAAAAACTCTCAAACAAGTGGATTAAACTCTGTGCACTCAGAAAGAAAACGGAGGATATGAACATGTGACTGCTAGCAAAGTTTCACCTCATCGTATATCTTAAGCTGAACCCCTTTAGCAGTCCAATAATTTTTGGTCTGATAGCCTAGTTTCACCCGTGATAATCTAAGGAATTTTACTCAAAAGTTCGATTTCTGTAAGTGGGAGGTCATATGGTGGGGATGTTTGATTTGAAGAATCCAGCAACAAAGATGATTTCACTCCTTCAGGTGGATGAAGATATTCAATCCTGGAGTGCTCGTTTACGTGTAATGTACTACAATCAGATGGCAATTGATTGGATTGGAGACTGATACTACTCATCTTGGTCGCAAATGCTGGCTGGCTGACAATATCCATTTCCTGGTCCACCGGCAGAACTATGCTCGATTGGTGTTTGGTATCCTCCTCATTTCCTTCACCGTGATTATACATAACGTAGTCATGATAAGTGGGTGCAAACTGCAAATTTCAAAACTCAGCAAGATGTAAGCATTGTATAAGAGTGTAAGAGCTGATGCTGCTGGTCATAAAGTGAAAATCAAGCAAACCTAAAGAATGTACCTGGTGGACAGTGTCATGATACAAATCATTCAACTTAAGCGCATGAGCAAGGTTTCTGGTAAAATCCTTAGGGTTACTGCCCACGTTGGTCCCAGCATACACACGGTATGGGAATGCATAAAAATGACCTATCGCCGCAAGCAACATCTCCAAGCATATTAAAATATTTTGATATTCAGCAGCTTGCTCTGTGTTCTTTATCAGCTCGGTCCTAGCAGCTAGAAAAACCAGGACACCCTGAGGAAGTAAAACAAAACTTAAATTGATGTTTTCCTCTTCTTTCTAAAAGTAAAAGCTTTATTAAGAAAATACAGTTTTCTCATTTCTCTTAATCTTTTACCTGCCAATAGGTTAAGAAGACCACCGACTTGATTAAGACAAACTTTGGGACAGGGTTAAATGGCTGAAGCAGATCCCGGCATGCCACATAAAAAAGAGCCAGTGCGTAGAGTGCCGAAGTGTAAGAAATGGTATATATGATGGTGAGATAGAGGTATGCTTGGCCCGGATTGAAGTTTCCATCTCTTAGCTTTTCCTTTGCATAAAGCACGAGTGAAATTACTGCTAAAATGGGTATCAAAATAACAAACTGCAAGCACCCCTGTTTGCATCTCCGAATAAAACGCCTGCAACAATACCACATTTGGTCAAACTAATATTTGCGAAAACAATGATTAATGAAGATTAAGAACTCCACATATAATGACTTAACTTTTACAAGATGCATGCACTAGTCTGGCACTTGAAAATTTATATGTTACTATTCATCTTCACGTTCCATAATAGGGAAAGAAAAAATGCATTGAGAGTGAGAACTAATACTCACCCATCCAAAGGTACAGCAGGAAAACAGCATGTCAACAAGAACCATGAGGGTTTCAATGTTCGGCCACTTAAGGTTAGAACAACAGCTCCTGGACCCCCAACCCATGCCAGGCATAGTGATAAAAAGTTATAAATCACCCACGCTTCATAACTGTCAAATACAGAAACTTTTAGAATGAAAAAACTCATCGTAACAAAGATCAAAGCTGCCTTCGAACTTGAATTGTTCTTTTGTTGTACATATAAATAGTAGAATGATAAGATTTCAAGTGATTCACTCTTATGGGCTAACTTAGACATACAAACAGGACTAATTGTCAAAAGCAAGCCTGTGGCGGCGAAAATGTTATAAGAACATGCATGGCTGCTAACAAGCACATTCGGGAATACACAAAGAGGACCAAAACATGATTAATCTGAACATGAGTCATCAAAAAGAGATTCAACTTACACTTCCCGAATTGAGTTGAAATAGATGGAACTGTGAGGCAAGACGAGTGACAGAAATGACGTCAATGCATATACCTGTAGATTTATAGTGACAGAAACGAGTCAGGAATAGTCATTACTCATTAGTCACAATCCGTATCCACTCCAAATGCATTAAAATGAATCAAAAGGTGGTGTAAAACTGGAGTTCAATCTCCGAATAATCAACAATTCTCTTAAATCTTCATTCAAGTATCCCAGTTACAACTCTACAAGTGAAAGAACAAATAACACCTACAAGACAGTCCAAGTACAACTCACCGGCACCATGAAGATAATGCGAACAATATATCTCTGATATATCGGTTCAGTATAGTTCACAAGGTGCCTATATATATGCAACACAGCTAGCGAAACTGCACCAACAGTACAAGCAAATGCAACAACATCCAAGTAAATCGGCGTCCAATTCCCCATTCCAACAGCTCCTTCCTCCTCCTACTTCAAACCTAAATCACAGCTCCAACAAATGAACTTCAAATTTGAATTCTACAACTACCAGTGAAGACTAACCACCAGCAAAATGTCAATCATATTCAAGCGTTGACCGATTTTGACCAACATTGATAAAACTATAACTGACCTAATCGTTGCTCAACGATCCGAATTGGGACTCCAGATTGCGGATCTACACCTCATCATCCACTCTAGTCGTCATCACTCCAACCATGTGCAGAAGCGTCCAACGCAAGAATCTTACCGGATCGAATCCGGACCATCTATCACACCCGAATCGACCCGACCCGAACCGACACGACGGTATCCCTCAAGTCGGGTCTAATTTGGGCCGCTGATTCGTCTTTTGAGTTTAGTAATACGTCTTAAACCCAGTGAACAGACGAGGTTTCTAATTTTCGTCTTATTTAGTGGGCCCCTCTGTTCTCCAACGGTCATATTTTCAAACGAGTTACCCAACAGTGTCACTTGAAATGTGGGTTTCAACCCTAACTTGTCTCATTATTATTGAGTGATTGACAAAGCATAAAGTCTCAATCTTTAAGATCCAAAAAGTAGATTTAGATCAGAACAGAAATGGGTTGTGGTTGCTTTTGTCCTTCATTCTCATCCTCAACCAAAGCCACACATACTCATGTCTACCTATCTCCATTGCCGGTATGTAAAAGTACAAATGCTCATATCTTGAATCACACTCCCTTTGTGTCATTTAAGGTTGGTTTCATTTCATTTTTGCAGAAATCTCGAGTTTCTGAAGCTCAGCTGCCAGGTGTTGCACAGCCTGAAATACAGCAAGCTGACATCATCAGCAACAGCATTTCAGAAACTCAGTAAGCATACCCTTTTTGAGATCTGACCATTTCCAAATTGATGATGAATTGTTAGTCAGCATTGGTGTTACAAGCTTGTTGACTCTGTCTCTCTTTGTTGCTGTTTTTGTTATGTTATATCTTACTTGATGAGTAATAGACAGGAGAGTCAGATTAGTAATGGAAAGAAAGTACATTTTTCTTCAAAAGTGACTTTTATCAAAGATGAAGAGAATGAAGAGGTGCGCAGCGAGTTGAAGTCATTGGAGGCTGATTCAAAACAATCAAGCGGGGAAGGAGGGTCTTATGAGTCTTTATTCTCATTGCAACTTGTTGATAGTTGGAGTACTCCAAATGAGGAAGAGGTGATGAGCAAAGCGATCAGCAACAGTAAAAACACTTCAAGGGATGAAGAATTCACATTTCCAACTGTGATTCAGTTGAAAGGCCAGAATGAGGAGGAAGTTAATAACACTAAATCCATGTCACTGTTAGGAGTGTGTAATGAAGAACGGAGAGCCGGAAGCGAAGAGGTTTCAGTTGACAGTAGCCTTTCAGGCTGGCTGGTTGATACTGAACCAGAAAACACTAGTAACACGCCAATGTCAACAACCAATGATGTAAAAGATTCAATCTATCACAAACCAAGCAATGTTTCGGAGAAGAGAAGAGTTTTGGGAGAACTAAGCCTTGTTGAAGTCAATGGAAACTTTGACAAGAGCCTAAAGAACTCAAATATTGCTGGTAGAATTGGGAGTTACCTGAACAGCAAAAAGCATGTCACTGAAGACTCTGATTTTTACGGCTCATCGATACAAAATACTAAACAAGAGATGAGAAGACATATGCCTAGAGAAGATCAAAATGCTGATTTAAAGAAGGCCATTCCTTTGGGGATGAACCTGGCACGAGCAGCTATCCGCACAGGCATGGTCTGATCTGAACACAGGCATATTAGAAACACAACACTATTTGAGGATTTTTTACGACGAAGTTTAACTTTTACTGACGAATTATTCGTTACTAATGCATATGAACTTTCTACAAACGGTCATAAATTGATATTCATATGTTGAAAATGGAGGAAATAAGCTGCACACAAAAATTACAGGACGCTTTCGAGTGATGACTGATACTGTAAGGGACAGGCCGAGCTCAAAGAGTCGAGGCACTCATATGGAGAGCGACCAAGGAGGCATAGAAGCCGTCTTTAATGTTGATGAGTGTTTCGTGCCTGCCTTTCTCTACTATGATACCATTTTTTACCACAGCGATTACATCGGCGTTCTTGACGGTTGAGAGTCGATGTGCTACCACGACGGTGGTCCTGTTGACTACGACTCTGTCCAATGCATCTTGGACAACTCTCTCGGATTCAGCATCTAATGCACTTGTTGCCTCGTCAAGTAATAAGATTCTTGGACTTTTGACTATGGCGCGAGCAATGGCTACTCGCTGTTTTTGTCCACCAGAGAGCTGGAGACCTCGCTCTCCAACCACTGTGTCGTATCCCTGGAGGAAGATGAGTGTTAGTCAGGCTGAGTAATGAGAAGTTGAAATCTTGGGCGAGATCAGAGGGAATTTTTCTGATTTATATATTTTTGTTTATCAAAAAATGTTGTGCTAACCTGACTTAAACTGCTTATGAATTTGTGCGCATTTGCCAGTTCTGCTGCAGCAAGTACTTCTGACTCGTCTGCACTCCCTTCTTTTCCATATGCAATGTTGTCTCGAATTGAGTTATTAAATAAAATCGGCTCTTGGCTTACCAGACCCATCTGCTGCCTCAACCACTTCAGCTTGAACTTCTGAATCTCAATTCCATCAAGAGTGATGGTACCAGAATCAGGGTCATAAAATCTTTGCAATAGTGATATCACAGTAGATTTCCCACATCCACTTTCTCCGACTAGAGCAACAGTCTGTAATAAGGAATATCAAAGTAGCACACATCAGAAAGTAGCGACAGAACCCCCAAGTCTTGAATCTAAAAATTAAAGGTTGCAGAAAAATAAAGCCGTAGAAACTACAAAACTCACCTTTCCAGAATGAATGGTTATGCTGAGGTCTCGCAGTATCTGTACGTCAGGTCTGGTTGGATATTTGAAGCTGATATTTCGAAGTACAATCTCTCCCTTTACGCTTTCCAGAGTCATACCAGATTCATCGCATGGGTCAATTTTTGAGGGGCGGTCAATTATCGCAAATATGGAAGCACTAGCAACCTTGGCTTTGCTAGAATCAGGAGCCAGCGAGCTTGATTGGGAGATTCCAATAGCTGCCATCGTAAGCGCAAAGAATACCTACAACAAAGCATAATATAAATTTATGAGCTTGTGAAGCAACATAATTGCATTTGAGGAGAGAATGAGAACTTACTTTGAAAACTTCAGGAAATGTAGTTCTGCCGGCCTCAACAAGTCTGGCACCTACATAAAAACTGGTTGCATACACCAGAAACAGGAAGAAAAATGATAGGCCGAAACCCACACCACTGACCAAGCCTTGTTTGACTCCAGTCTTCCTGGGACCTTCACATTTGATCTTGTAAAGCTTCATCACTTTCTCCTCTGCGCAAAATGAAGCAACTGTCCTTATACTCCCAACGGCATCATTAGCAACCTGGCTTGCTTCCTCATACATACTCTGCAACAATATGTATATACATGAGAGCACCACCTTAAAGGCTTAAATTATTTATTTGTGCAAATAAATTCATTGCAAACTACTACTGACTGGCATGCAAAAGAAAAAAGACAGACTAATGAATTTGTGAAAAGAATACCTTTGCATCAGCACTGAATCCTTTCAAAAACTTCACCTGAAAGTACCCACTAATTCCAACAAGAGGTAGCAAAAATAAGATAATAAAAGCCAGTTCCCAGCTTGCAACAAAGGCGATCACCAGCCCTGTAATTGCAGAGGAGGCATTCTGAACAAGCTGGCCAAGAGCATCACCAACTAAAGCACGGATTGTGGCTGCATCTGCTGAGAGCCTCGCACCAATGCACCCACTTGAATTTTCAGGCTCATCAAACCAGCCCACCTCCATGCGGACAACCTTCTCAAAGCACTTTTCTCTTATACGCCTCACAAGCTTACACCCAGCTAATGAAAAGAAATATCCTTGTGCTGGAATTACCAGCAGTGATACTCCTCCAAGTAGTACGAACATAAGAGCCCAAAATCTCGCATCCTTGCGAAGTTCATTAGGAGTCTTGAAGAAAGATTCAATGGCACTGGAAATTAGTATGCCAAAAATAGGAAATATGGTCCCGTTAATGATAGCTGCAATTCCTCCCAAGAGCAGTATTGGAATCTCTGGCTTGTTAAGAGACGCTAAGCGACTCAAAGGGACTTGTGGAGGAGATTCTTTTGAAGGGTCTTCAGCATCATTATTTGCAGAATCCTGAATACCCACATTGCTAGTTGGTACACCAAAGGGTGCCGAGAAAGAACCACGGCGGCTGCTGTTTCCAGCTCCAGATGATCCTCTGCTTATGGACCGTCCAAGGGACATATGTTGACTTGATTGTCTAATAGAGTCCATTGAAACATGTTGGCTTTTCTGTACTACCGACTCTTTAGTCACCTCTTGAAGGTGTATAAGCTGAGAATATGCTCCTTCTGGATCTTGAAGGAGTTCCGAGTGGGAGCCTATATAACGAATAACTCAATTACCCATAAGCTTTTTTCTTTGGATTATTGTTAAGTAAAAACATCAATATTTACCTTTCTCAACCAACTTTCCTCTATGTATGACAGCAATCATGTCAGCATTTCTCACTGTGCTAAGTCGATGAGCAACAATTACAGTAGTTCGGTTAACCATGATTCGATCAAGAGCCTCTTGCACGACCCTCTCTGATTCTGCATCTAGAGCACTTGTAGCTTCATCCAAAAGCAGAATGCGAGGATCTTTCAAAATCGCCCTAGCAATAGCAATTCTCTGCTTCTGCCCCCCTGACAACTGAGTTCCATGTTCCCCAACCATTGTATCCAGTCCCTGTTTTGAAGAAAAAAAGAAGTACAATGAGAGTCTGCGAGAGAAATGAAAATAGCACTCTTTGGAGTTCGACATTGGGAGTGGATAACAAACCTGCGGCAGCTTATCAATAAACTTTGCAGCATTAGCAAGCTCGACAGCAGCCTTTATTTCTTCTGTAGTTGCTCCATCTTTTCCATAGGCAATGTTTTCTTTTATGCTGGATGCGAATAGCACTGGTTCCTGGCTGACCAAGCCAATTTTCTCCCGAATCCACTTCAGCTGATACTCCTTGAGATTTATGTTATCGATAAGAATCTCACCAGCTAGCGGGTCATAAAATCTCTCGATCAAGCTGATAACAGTTGACTTCCCACTTCCACTTTGCCCAACTAATGCTGCGGTTGTTCCACTAGAAATGTAAAGAGATAATCCACTAAATATTTCCTCATCTGGTCTTGCAGGATAGCTGAAATACACATCACGTAACTCAATATTTCCACGAATGTCATCCAAAATTTTCCCAGAGGGGTCATATGCATCTATCTCCGGTTTCCTTTTAATTGTCTCAAACATCTTGTATGCTGCAGCTCGCCCTGCGGCGAATGCAGTGATGCAAGGGGACGTCTGCCCGAGCGACCTGATTGATAAATAGATAAATTGTAAGACATGAGAAACAATTTTGCAAAAAACAATTAGAAGTTTTATGAGCAGACATTTACTTACATGGAACCAGTCAGAACAGCAAAAATCACATTAAGCACATCACCTCCGTTATAACCTTTTTCTATTATCATCTTGGCACCGTACCATATAGCCAACGCATAACATCCAAAGATAATACAGACGAAAACACCCATGCCTGCGCCAACTGCAGCTCCTTCAGTGACTCCTGATTTGAAAGCGCCCACGAGAGATTTATTATAATTAGACACTGCATGCTTTTCTCCGGTAAATGATGCAACCTGAAAAGGAAATAAAGTTCATTTCCACTCGAGACAATCTATCTTCTGAAAAATGAAAATAAAACCATGCAATGTCCACAGGCATGTAAAAGAATAAGGAAAAATAGCAACTTACAGTTCTAATGGAACCGATTGTTTGCTCTACAACTGTGGCAGCTTTTGCATAAGCATTTTGACCCTGGGATGCCATTCTCGATATGATCATGGCCATTATCCCGCCCGCTATGACCATCGGAGGAATGGATGATAACATGACTAAAGTAAGAAGCCACCCTTTAATAAATGCTATAACAAACCCTCCAACAAATGTGGCTGTTAGTTGTATAAATTTTCCAACCTGCATACCGGTTAGATAGTAAATAACATAGAAGGGTATATGATTCTCTACGTTCATTTTTCCAGATTCTGTCTTTTCAGGTTACCTTCTCACCCAGTGCATCTTGAATTAGAACGGTGTCGCCGGACATTCTCCCTACGACTTCACCCGTATTTGTTTCTTTGTCAAAGAATGCCACGTCTTGCCTCAGGATAGTTTTCAGATACAGGCCTCTGATTCGCGCAGCTTGTCTTTCGCCGGTTGTCATCCAGCATGATACCTCTGTTGAACAGACCATATGTTAGAACATAGAAATGTCAGAAAAGTTCTCTTACCATAACAATTAGACGTCTTACGGAGAAATGCTGCAACGAAGACACCCATAGCCAGGTAGACAAAATTAAGCGATACCTGAGAAAATGTTAAATGAATTTCAGATATTTGGCTCTAAGATCTTAAATACAAAAAAGAAGTAATAGATAAATCAGAAACTGAGGTCAGAGGATTCATATTACATTAGAAACGGCTTTAAGAAGTTCTTTCTTGTCTTGATTTTCTCCGAACGCATTAATCAGATCTCCAAAAATTACAGTCATAAGTGGCATGCATACTCCATTCCCAATAGCGCCAATCGTCCCTACAACAATCAGAGCGTAGTCCAAAGGGTCTGCAAAAGCAAATAGCCTATAAAATGGAACAGTCTTGGCTGTTTCTTCTGTTTCCTGTAGTTTTTCTCCATCCAGGCCTGCCACATTCTTGCTCTCTGAGGTGCCTGCTTTGCTGGTCGATGAGGCTGTTTCATTCAGTTCGATATTATCGGTGGCCATCTTGTTTGAAGAGCTCCTTTCCAGTCGTGTCCGCTCTATTCAGAAAAACTGTTAAGGATCTGCAAACCAAAATAGACAGCTAAGAAAAAGATTGGCAAGAAAAAGCCCCTTAAGACGTGTCACAGAGTATAAATAAGCTAGTTTCTCAAAAATCATAAAATAAAGAAATTTCCTGATTCGCAGAAGGTGGGAATTAAAAAACGAGCAGAAGATCTTCATTTTCGTTCCAAAAAAACACAATGGTTATAGCCTCGCAAATACCAGTCAAAGTCAATCACTGGAGTTGGGACTGCTACTAACCAGAAGTTGACTACTACCTAATCAAATTTGTATACAGCAAATTCACGCAGTAGGTGAAGAATCACACAAACAGGTAGCTAACTAAGGACTTCAATGGTTCTGCTGAAACCCGCCAACAAATAAGATTTTGTAAACTCATGTGTAACCTACCTCATCTGAGTTTCTACAAGCCATAGATACAAATCAACTTGCAAAATGATACAAAAGTAACCACCAGCCTTTTCTGAGCATTCATTTAATACAATCATCATGAAATTGAGAAACCCAAGAACTAGAAAATAAGGAACAGATTCATGACTTCAATCAATGTGCCGGGATCAACAGAGTCTTGGATCATAGTGAAACTGAGCTTACCATTTCAAAAAAATCTTAAGCGAACATCAATCATAATTCAGTTCCAGCAAACATCTAACCATGAAAGGATGAAACTAAAGAAAGAGCCACTAGACAGGAGAAAGTTTAAAGGGATCATACCTAATGAAACTTACAAAAAGTCTCCGGTTTGCCGATTCTCTGCTGTGACTTTTCTTTCACATGTTGTGATCTATATATGCAAATAATTAAATGCAAAACAATACTTTAATGTGTATAAAATCCTTGCAGCACAAGCTAAGTTAGCTGTGGAGTTGATTATATAATTCTTTAACGTGCTTGATGCCCAAGTACTCTTCAATCGATACAATACGGTCAAATCAAAAAGTCGAACACTAAGTATCATTAATTAGTGCAATAATAGAGGATGGATGTCAAATACCCATCAACAACAACACCATGTTCATAGCTTGGAATCTACCTCTTCTTGTGGAAAATATATTCCATTTTTCCCAACTTAGCATCATTAGAACGCCACTCATATCACTAATGCCTCAACTTTACATGACAGAAAAAATGCGTTGTAGGACAGTAGGGCATCCCCCCTCCAGCTACAGCAATTTCTTAAGCTCCCATAACAGGCACCCTGATCACCAAATGTCAACAGCATCATCAATACATTCCCATTCTCAGACATTAATCAAGGAAGTTGATGCTGCATTTTCCTAAATGCCCCATCACTGTCATTCCTAGTAAACTTTATTTTTCACGGCAAATACGAAGTAAAATGAGGCGTGCACTTACTGCGCTTACATTTTTCGTTAAAATAACACTTTAGCAGACTTTTTAACATGTCAACTAGTACGTCTTTAATCGAGTATTCATGTAAAACTCATTTAACAATTGAACTGAAGTGGATTCAACTTAACTTAAATTTAAAACTCAAAGAAGACGCACCTTCACCGAATCTAAACAGCCATGTGTGGAAATTGATACCAATTTGGAGCATTATGACGGATGGAATATGGAGAACTTTCGGGTCAGCAACAATAAATCCATAAGAAGACATAAATCGGCCCCACCAAGAATTTTCTTCATCCCAAGAATCCAAGAAATGTGAAATTTTATAAAAACCCTAATTTGGGCGAACTATTGGAATAGGGTTTCGTGCGCTTCAATCGAAGGTTTGAATTGAATAGTCAGAGATTTTGTTACATTGTCATCACCGCACCACAACGAACCCACAGCCGGCCTTTCTCATTAAGCACTCATCGTTGACCGATGACGTCATGTGCCGATTAGTAACGTATCAGTTGTTTTTATAAGCGGCGACAAATGGATTAAGATTTAGAGTTTTTAGCGATAATCATCAGTACAATACTAGTTTTTTGACAAAACCTCCCTCTCAAAAAAAAATTTGACTTAACCATCCACTAATTTAAAAACTTTTAAATTTGACACCCAAGTACTGTTCCGACGACTTATTCCGGTAAAATTCTCATTGACTTTGTCAAAAATTAGGTATTTAAAGGGTGGTTTTCGGCAAAAAAATTTGAGTCAACAAAGTCAATGAAAATTTTACCGGAATAAGTCGTCGGAACAGTATTTGGGTGTCAAATTTGAAAGTTTTTAAATTAGTGGGTGGTTAAGTCAAAAATATTTTTGAGAGGGTGGTTTTGTCAAAAAACTGGTATTGGATGGGTGGTTATCGCTAAAAAACCCTAAGATTTAAGATTTGACGAGGTTAGTTTCGTAATTGATTAAAAATTGACGTTTTCTTTTAAAAGTAACAATTAACGAGTAGCGGCCTGGACCTAGGGATGTCCAATGGGCCGAGCCGGCCCTAACCCTAAATCGTAAGGCCCGAGCCCGGCCTGACCCTAAATATTCAGGTCTTTTTAAAAATTTCGGGCCGGGCCGGGCCTCATTAAAATCGTAAGGCCCACGGGCTTTTCTAGGCCCTTTGACTTTAGGGTTTGACCGGGCTTTGACCGGGCTTTGATCGGGCTTTGACCGGGTTTGACCAAACCTAATTTCAATTTTTATTCGTTTTTAAATTTTAATTAATTTAAAATACATATTTTAAATCAATTTAATTATAAATAATTTTATACCAATAGTTTTAAATAATGTGTTCAACGAATAGTCTATATTTTGAATTTACTTGTAACGTAACGAACTTAAACAATTTTATATGCGTTTAGAATAGATATAAAATGTTCGGCTTTAGGTTCGGACCGGGTCTTAAGACTTTTTTACTTTAAAAAAACAATTGACATCCCATAATATCCTTGCACAAATGTCCTTGAAGAATTTCTGCAGTCCCAGCCATGGTCCATGCTGCCTTCATTGTTGTCGCCTTTGGAGTTTGGACATCTCTTTCTTCTGTTTCAAGAAAGACGCCGTTCCCTGACTCGATATTTCTATCCCATTCTAGGATCAAGAACTCTTTGTTAGCTACCCTCATCACTGTCCGCATCTTCAAGCTTTCCTTCATGGTTTGAGCTCGGTTGATCATCTGAACTATACTCATCTATGTGGCTTTCATGTTTTTCTTTTTCTTTAATAGATGGAAAGTTAGCTGGAGCCGGAACACCCTCATTAGATGGGACTGATAGGAAGGTAAATGCAATGAAGCTACAACATCTCCAATCAATGGCCTTGCAGAAGGTAATTCCACTTGTAAACACATCGCTGCTATGGCCATTACATAAAAAATCCTGCCTGCGGAAGTTTTAGTCCAAGCTAAATATAGTCTGGTCTCTGGCTAGCAATCTCCATGAACTCAAAAATTTAGCAGAATGCTCAAAATCTGCCAGCCCGACTCCATGCAAAAACCTAATATCTTACTCCCTCCGTCCCAATTTGAGTGACCCATTTGAGAACTTTCACAGTTTTTAAAAAAATTGAAAAATGTGAGATAAAAAGTAAGAAAGAGAATGAGTGGGATAAAAAGTATGAAAGAGAGTGTAAATGTATAGGTAAAAAAGTTTCTATTTTAGGAAATGGAAAGATCATTTTAGGACATCCAAAAAGGAAATGGGACACTCATAATGGGACAGAGGGAGTAGCTTGTTTCATAATGCAAGAAATGTTTTTTCAGAAATTTCTTTTCCATTTTCAGCGATCCCTCAAATTCCTACGTCACGATAATTAGATATGTCAAATGGGGGCGGGTACGGGCGGGTATGACCCGATTATAAAGGGTAACGGGCATAAACGGGTAACGGGTATTATTTACCCGTTTATGTAAACGGGTATAAACGGGCGGGTATATAGGATAACGGGTATAAACGGGTAACGGGTATTAATTTATCCGTTTACCCATTAAAGACCCGTTTATCCATTAATAACTCATTTACCCTTTAACTACATATTTTTATTTTACCAATTATTCTATTATTTGTAAAATACGAAAATGAGTATCTAATTTTTTAGTAGATTGACGGTAGTTTATGAGTAGAACTTGATGAATTTTTCTAATGAAATATAACGGGCGGGTAATGGGCGACCCTATAATAAACGGGTATAAACGGATAACGGGTATGATTACCCTTTATCTCTAAACGGGCGGGTATAGACGGGTATTTTAACGGGCGGATAAAAGGCGGGTAACGGATAATGGGTAATTTTGACATATCTAACGATAATCATTACGTAAGAGTATTCGGATCTGTGCGGCTTTGCACAGATCAAAATACAACGACTTGAAACTACGTCGATCTGAAAGTACTAGTAAATTTGAAAATACTAGTAAAGTTAATTTCTTGGTTGGTCAAATTTGGTCTTGACATTTACCTTTCGTGTAACTCAAACAAACCAAAATCTTTTTCTTCTATTTTCCGCATCGTCGGTTGGCCAACCGTATTTCAACAACCACCACTTCCTCACGCAACCCTCGCTGTTCGATTCCGATTATCCCTCTCTCACTTTTACACCTTTAATATGATGAAGGAGGAAAGCATTGATACTGTTCGCCGTTCTCCATCCGCTTCCTCTGACGACGACGTTTCAGTCTACTACGACGTCATCGACGATCATCGTCCTCGTCAACCTGATGACGACGCCGATTTTAACCACTGCCAACGCGATCACCTCACCAGCTGTGCATCAGGTTCGTTGTGATTTAAGATTTTCTAGGGTTTACTGTTTGTAATTTGTTTGTATGTTTTGTTGGAATTGTTTTTGTATATTGAATTTATATTACTCAGGAGTTGATGATGAAGAAATTTATATAGACAGTTCATCGTCAATAGCGCCGTCTACTGATAGCAATGTAATTGTTCCTGGTGAGCTTACTACGACTAGGAGCAGTAGGAAGGTGTTTCGAGCTGTGCGCAAGTTGTTTGATGAAACAACGCCGCTTAAAAAGAAGGTTGGTGTGTTCTTTGCTTTTTGGTTTTTGTAAGTTGTTTGAGATTTATCTCTGATTTTGAAATTGGTTGTGCAGCTTAAATGGATGAAGAGGATCGTTACGGTGCAAAATGATGGGACTGTGAAGTTTGAAGTCCCTGGGGATATTAAACCCACGAATCTTAATTTGGGAAATGGAGTTTTGAATCATGAAGTTGATGGTGAAGAGCTTGTTGATTTGAGTGCTTATCGGGATATACCGCCTCTGCAGATTGTAATGCTTATTGTTGGAACTCGTGGAGATGTCCAGCCTTTCGTTGCTATAGGCAAGCACTTGCAGGTTGCGCTAATCATCATTACACCTTATTCATAGCTGCAGAATTCAAAATCGCTATCATTTTCAGATTTTTCTCCTCTATGACACGTGGGACAATTTTTTCATTCTTTCTGAAATTGTCAATTTTTGTTTTGGAAGGTTAACATATCAATTAGTGTTATTCCGGAACCATTTTATTGTTAATACTCAGAAAGTAAGACCTACTAGACAATTTGGCACCCAATTCTGATTGACGTGACTATGCTATTTAATTGTGCCTTTTATATAAGCAATTAAAACTCCGTTTTCCTGCAGGAACATGGTCACCGAGTCAGGTTGGCGACACATGCTAATTTCAAAGATTTTGTTTTGACCGCCGGATTAGAATTTTTCTCTCTTGGTGGGGATCCAAAGGTTCTTGCTGGATGTGAGTAACTATCAGCTTTGATACTCTTGCTGATACACTTTTCTTTATTTTATTGTTAACAAGACTAATCAGTTTGTGCACAGATATGGTAAAAAATAAAGGCTTTTTACCTTCTGAGCCATCAGAGATACCAATCCAGCGGAAGCAGATAAGAGACATTGTTTTCTCTCTTCTCCCTGCGTGCGAGGATCCTGATCCAGACACAAACATTCCATTCAAAGCCGATGCAATTATTGCTAACCCTCCTGCATATGGTTAGATTCTCATAAATATGTCTGGGTACATTGCTATTCCGGTTCACCTTCTTGTTGCTTCAAAGGGGAAGACTTTTGAGTTGCATATGACACTTATTTTTATTTTAAAATTTAAACTAGTCTTTTTAAGAGGGCCTTGAAGAATTTCATTAACATAAATCATCGTACATGCCTCCAAAATTGTAATGTCCTTTGAACCTTTTTCTGTTTTACTATGAATGATATTCAGCTAGCATAAATGTGTCTATCAAAAGATCTGAAAGCTTGAGTAATCTTTTCAGGACATACTCATGTGGCAGAGGCTTTGAACATACCACTTCATGTATTCTTTACAATGCCGTGGACGTGAGTACTTTGTGTATTGTAATATAATATTCATTACAATTTCTTCTGTTCTTTGTTATTAACCCAACTGTTCTACTTCTTTTGCTAGGCCAACAAATGAGTTTCCTCATCCTCTTTCCCGTGTTAAACAGCCAGTTGGATATAGAGTTAGGATTCAGTTATCAGGCTATATTTTTGCTTTTGCTCGTATATCTGATAGAATATAAATGATTGTGCAGCTGTCTTACCAAATTGTTGATGCATTGGTTTGGCTCGGAATAAGAGACATTGTGAATGAGTTCAGGAAGAAAAAGTTGAATTTAAGACCAGTCACATACTTGAGTAGTTCTTATTCTTCTCTTCATGACGTGCCATTTGGCTACATTTGGAGTCCACATCTCGTCCCAAAACCAAAAGGTTAGTTTACTTTTTGTCTCAAGAGTACATGGTTGCCTTTCCTCGTTCATGCATACAGGTTAGGACACCTTACCGTACTTTGAAGTTTTGAGTCTTCTGACAACATAAAAAAATTCCTCTATTAAATTAAACTCACGACACCTGTAGAATGATTTTATCAATATGCTAATCATAAAAACGGAGTCTATTATCATTAGCAACAATATGGACTCGGTTATTTTATGTGTGAGATATTGTAAATATTATTGTGATTTGGTCTATATATGTCAGATTGGGGGCCAAAGATAGATGTTGTAGGGTTTTGCTTCCTTGATTTGGCATCAAACTATGAACCTCCAGAGTCACTTGTAAATTGGCTCAATGAGGGTCCAAAACCTATCTATGTTGGATTTGGAAGTCTTGTAAGTATTTCTTTTCTTCTAGTATATTAATGTTTGCTGCCCTTCTTTCTACCCGTCCCTGACATTCCACAAATCTATTCTCATTTAAAGCACCTGCGTTTGATTAATCTTTGTCAAACTCTTTCTTATACAGCCTGTACAGGAACCTGAGAAATTAACTCAGATCATTGTACAAGCACTACAGAAGACAAGGCAAAGAGGCATCATCAATAAAGGCTGGGGTGGTCTAGGAAACTGTAAGAAGCTTTTACCAAACAAATCATAATAAATCATTCACTTTTGTTGATTCATCATCTGCATTCATCAGTGGAGGAACCAAAAGATTTTGTTTATCTGTTGGATAACTGCCCGCACGATTGGCTGTTTCTACAATGCAGTGCTGTGGTAAGTCAATGTTATATGGTTCATACAGTTTATTTGATCTTACCTGATATTCAGACCATAACGAGTTATGATAGTTGTATATATTAGATAACAGTTGTGTTTCTCGCAGCAGGATGATGGTTTCCTTTGATTATGAAAATTACTGATAAAAAAATGCATCCTCTGCAGGTGCATCATGGAGGCGCTGGGACGACAGCTGCTGGTCTCAAAGCTGCGGTAAGTCTTTCGCTTTTTAATTTCAAGTTCAGATTTATATCTTTTTATAAATGGAAGTTGAAGTAGATGTTTCTGAAGGGTTTTGATCTGGTAATCATCTTGTGGTTATATGCTCTATTTATTTTGAGAAAACAGTGCCCGACAACAATTGTGCCTTTCTTCGGGGATCAGCCATTTTGGGGGGAGAGAGTTCATGCTAGGGGAGTTGGGCCAGCACCGATACCAGCTGAGGAGTTAACCCTTGAGAAATTAGTGGCTGCAATAGAATTCATGCTAGATCCTAAGGTAGTAATGGACTTTCAGTTGCTCATGACACCAAATGTGTTGTACTTATAAATGCAAACTAACAGCAAAGACACTTGCATTTGTTTTGTTTGCACAGTAACTTGACATGTTCAGTTGCAGGTGAAAGAGTGCGCCTCGGAGCTGGCTAACGCCATGCGAGATGAAGACGGTGTAGCTGGTGCAGTAAAAGCCTTCCACAAACATTTTATCAGAAAGGAGGAGAAAACGGATTCTGATTCTTCAATTCCACCTGTTCCTGTTAGATCAAGTTTATTTTCCATAAGACAATGTTTTGGTTGTTCCCCATTGTCTCATCCGTATCATGCATAATTAGGGCAGCCCTTAACCCTTGTTTCCCATATCATATGTTAAGATTCGACCGTTAATTAATTGATAATAACTGGCACAGCTAATTTGAAAATAAGAAAGAAAAGCAGATGAGAGATCAGTAACAACATTGTATTCAGATCACTTGATTGTAAAGCATTACCCGATAGTATTGGATTTTATAAGCACAACAAAGAGTCGCAATAGACAAGAAAAACTAAGCTGATGAAGAACATTTTTATGGAGAAGTATTAGATCCCATCACCTTCCACAATTTGACCCACTCTGACATGGTTTCAGCAGTTTGAATGAATAAGGGATTAACTGACCCCAGCTGAGTTTTCACAGCAGCTAATATTTCAGATATACACATATCGGCAGTAGTAGCTGTCTCAGACAACCGCAATGACTGGAAGAAAGGTACGACATCCTCCATCAACTTCACACCCTCCCATTCTTTCCTTAAGCTTTCAACAGGATCTCCACGTTCTTTTCTCCAAACATATGGTAGTCCACTTTTTACACCAACATTCAAGTGGTCGCATACTGTCTTGACACACATTCCACACCATACATCCTCCATTGTCTCCCACCTCACTTTCCCTTCAGCAGCTAACCTCAGTCCAGGAAGAAGTGCAGGCCCTAGAATTTCTCGATCAAATGCGATATTAATTCCACTAACAGACATCAAAGTCCGTGCAGGCACAGTCAGAACAGCATCCACGTATCTAGAGTTCCTCAGCTCTGGCTTGAGAGCTTGCGTGGGTGCATCATAATCAGCCAAGTTGAGCCAAAGACCACAGGACAATGCACAATTCACTCCACTTCGTAAACTAAATGGGTAACCTCGAACAAAATCTGCTCCCTCGCGATAAGGGTCATAGAGAGTGTTGAAAAAGAATGGTGTTGCTGGAGTAGAGAGGTTGAGAATGTGTTGGGCCACGGCATCAACTGGGAGACCATTGTTGTCTTTAGCAGGCACGCAGTCATCATCAATGGAAACAATATACTTCTTTCGTGACATCAGATAACCAAAATACCGGCACGAATAACCAGAAAAAAGACCAGCAGCAGACCGCCAACTCGGTCAATGTCACTCTTGGTGTACACGTCTACATCAAAACCCTCGGGTATCTTAAGTTCCTCCTTCAAGTCAGGATCCTTCACTATAATAATGTGATATCTGGAGAAGATGGCCTTCCATTCATTCATAAAGGAGGTAATGTCCGAACGAACAACCCCAATCACAATGTCCACATCCGAGTCCTTTATAGTTGGCTGAGACATTCTCTGAAATCAAATATTTCTTATGCAATTATGTCCCAAGAACACTCCGCAATGTTGCTGAATACGTCAATTATACCACAACCGTCCTTCAAGCCCAAAAAATCTTCCGCAGACAATTAAAGACTCGACAAAATTTGATGTGCCCTAAAATTTATCAGAACATCCTGTGATCAACATAAACAAGAAACTATCAACACAAACACCAGTACTACCAATTATACAAAAGAAATGGATTAGAAATAATACTACGCATAAAAAGAGGTGAAGATAACGAACTTACTGGTAGGAAGAACAGGCCTAAGATCTCTCTTAATATTTAGCGCCTTGATCAATTCAAGTACCTCTTCTTTCCCAGATGCAACAAAAAGATTCAAGATCTTATCGTTAAGCTTCCCAGCCTTCAACGTTTTCTACAACTCAATCAAACAAGAAAACAACACTTTCACAACACATCTCAAAAAAAAACCCTAAATTCATCATCCTAATAGTCCATATATCTTCCAAAGATTCCACAATCATGAAACATCAATTTAACTCAATCGGAGAAACTGAAAAATATATATACCAAGAAGAGCTCGAGCGCTATGTGATCCGGAATCGGAGAGAGATCGACGATACTTGAGATGTTGAAAACGGCGGACTCAACTGTTAGCGAAAGCAGCGATGCCGGAGTTCTCATTCATTCAATCACCGATCGCCTTGTCCTTCTTCTGCTCAGGTTTCGTGACAATTCCTCCAACTCCGATCCAATTTCAATCGATTCAACAATGTCGGTTCAAATCTCCAATTGAACCAAACTAACCCAAAAGGGCACTTTCGTCATTGAGAATATCCAAATTCTATCGATACAACAATGTCGGTTCAGGTCTCGAATTGAACCAAACTGGAAGAAGGGCAATTTCGTCATTTAGAAAACCAAAAATACCATTAGCGTCCTCCACAAGACAACCATCGGTCACATTAGGGTTTCAGTTTCACTCTGTTCGCTATCGGATCCATGGCAGCCTCAGCAGTACAGACCGCAAGCGCCTCCAAGACGGAGAGCTACGTCGACAACAAACGGAAGGATGACGTCCGTCAAGCGGACATCATCGCGGCTAGATCCGTCGCTGATGCTGTACGAACGAGTCTAGGACCGAAAGGAATGGACAAAATGATATCCACCGCGTCCGGTGAAGTAATCATTACTAACGATGGAGCTACATTTTAAACAAAATGGAAGTGTTACAACCGGCGGCGAAGATGCTTGTAGAGCTTTCGAAATCTCAAGATGTGGTGGCTGGAGATGGGACGACGACGGTTGTTGTCATTGCTGGAGCATTGCTTAAACAGTGTGAAGTTTTACTTAAAGCTGGTATTCATCCGACTGTTATATCTGATTCGCTTTATAAAGCTTCGCAGAAAGCTATTGATGTGCTTACAGCTATGGCTGTGCCGGTTGAGTTGTCTGATAAGGAGTCGCTTATTAAGTCTGCTAGTACTTCGTTGAATAGTAAGGTTGTTAGTCAGTATTCGACGCTTTTGGCGCCGCTAGCTGTTGATGCTGTTTTGTCGGTGGTTGATCCGGACAAGCAGGCTGTTGTTGATCTGCGTGATGTTAAGATTGTTAAGAAGCTTGGTGGGACATTGGATGATACGGAACTGATTAAGGGCTTGGTGTTTGATAAGAAAATGAGTCATTCTGCTGGTGGGCCGACTAGGGTTGAGAATGCTAAGATAGCTGTGATTCAGTTTCAGATATCTCCACCTAAGACTGACATTGAGCAGAGTATTGTGGTATCTGATTATACTCAGATGGATAGGATATTGAAGGAGGAGAGAAGTTACATTCTTGGGATGATTAAGAAAATCAAGGCTACTGGGTGTAATGTATTGTTGATTCAGAAGAGTATCTTGAGGGATGCGGTGACTGAGTTGTCGCTTCACTATCTGGCCAAAGCTAAGATTTGTGTGATTAAGGATGTGGAGCGTGATGAAATTGAATTCATTACCAAGACTTTGAATTGTCTACCTATTGCCAATATTGAACATTTCCGAGCTGAAAAGTTGGGTTATGCTGACCTTGTCGAGGAGGTTTCACTTGGAGATGGAAAAATTGTTAAGATAACTGGTATCAAGGATATGGGAAGGACAAGTACAGTGCTTGTTCGTGGATCTAATCAGTTGGTTTTGGATGAGGCTGATAGGAGTTTGCATGATGCGCTGTGTGTTGTGAGGTGCTTGGTGAACAAAAGGTTTCTTATTGCTGGTGGTGGTGCTCCTGAGATTGAACTTTCACGACAACTTGGTGCATGGGCGAAGGTTCTTATGGGGATGGAAAGTTACTGCATCAAATCCTTTGCTGAGGCTCTTGAAGTTATTCCATACACATTGGCTGAGAATGCTGGATTGAACCCGATAGCAATTGTAACCGAGCTGAGGAATCGCCATGCACAAGGCGAAATCAATGCTGGGATCAACGTCAGAAAGGGTCAAATCACCAATATTCTTGAGGAAAATGTTGTTCAACCCCTTCTTGTGAGCACCAGCGCGATCACTCTGGCGACCGAGTGTGTGAGAATGATCATGAAGATTGATGATATCGTTACAGTGAGGTAAGTGTGCGTTGAACAGAATCAACAGATGCTAGTGGCGCAACAGCGAATATTTATTAAACTTGTAGGTGCCTGCATGCATGCATGTCCTTAAGAAGTTCTTTACTGCTTTTTATAGCAGAGTACTCTATCGTTTTGTTTTATTATGAATTTGAAAACCTTATATTTGCCAACTTCTGAATATTTTCTATTTTTCTTAATATCATCAATCTTCCATGCTAAAAGTTTTCACATTCTGGCCTGCTTGATTTCTATGGGTCAGCAAACAACATTGTGCATTTTCTGTGAGGCAGGTTGATGTCTGACTTAACCACAAATGCGTAAGAACCTTGTCTAACTTAGCAGCTATTGAGTTTATATTTGTGCATCTATTTTGTTGGATGCATTGATGAATTCTTGATAGGGTGTGGAAGACCGATTGCATTGATTGCCATCTGAGTTATCTGGTGCAATGAAGAATAGAGTTGCATTAGCCAGGTATATCACTTACAACATCACAAATGACTCGATACTCGATAGAACCATAGATCCGAGGTATATCCACTATTTCTATTTCCATTGGCCAGTCATTTTCCTTGTCGCTGTTTCCTCTGCAGATTCTTGGTGTAATGTGTCCTCCCCTTCAGTAACTTGATGGTACAATTTCTTTTTATACATCATTGATACCCTTATAACATGCATTTAGGTTCTTGTGTAGATTCTTTTGTATGACAAAAGAACTGCAGGACTTGACCCAATTGTTTCAACCATGTTGAAGACCTCATATGCTCTGGAAGATGCTCCTGGAACACCTGGAAGGATTTCATCATATGTGATGGTCACTCACCAGCATAGCACCATCCGAAGAGCAGTCAGTACTCAGTAGGTGCATACTGATTATAGAAATTCACACTTCTTTTAAAAATCACATGAACAAAAGACATTGTTATGCACAGGTTGCTGTTTCTCCATGATGGCAAAGTTGTCTGGCAATGTGCAATGGAAGAATTCACGGCATCATCGAATCAAATAGTTCAGCAGGTAACCCCAGTACTCTCCATAAGCTGCTGAATGACTGGGTTACTATTACTAAGATAATCAGTTTGTTTTTCAGTTTGCTACTGGGAGCTTGGATGGTTGATTTGCTCACAGTCTCAGTGTCAACAGAATTCCTATATCCTAACGGATTATCCGAACAATAATTTAGTGATTTAAATAATAAATAGGATATAGTGCATATTTTTATTTTAGATTTGCCGAAATAATTATTATGTATGGCTATCATGTATTAGATAAAGTTTTAGATAAGATTTTAAGAGGACAAGTAAATTTTTATGAGACAAAAAACATCGTGAACTTAATCCAAATTAGATTTACGTGGTTTGTGTTATTGATAAACTTGTATGCAATTCGACTGGGACTGTAGAATATAGTCATTGTTACGAATTATTAGTCAATTTTTATTTTTGTATATTTAACAGATAATTATATTTGCATAATTTTAAACTTGATGTCATTATCTTGATAGCAACAAAAGTACTAATTTGTCTCGGATATGGTTTTTTCATGAAATCCTTAATAGATAAAGTACATCCTAAGCCACTATATAACCAACACGAGCGTAGGCATATCATCCCAACTTCTCAGAAGTCATCTCCTCTCTCAAATTCTTAACTCAAGCTTCAAAGCATCTGATAACATCAATGGCAGGCGGTGTGGTTGCTCCCTCAGGGAAAACGACAGGTGGGTATCCCGGAGAGCTAACCCGCTATGTCGTTTTCACCATCGTTGTTGCGGCCATGGGCGGAGGTATCTTCGGTTATGATATCGGTATATCCGGTAAGTCTTATACCATACTTCAAAAATCTCCACGCATGCATGCTAAATATCCGGTAAGTTTGTATGATTTTTTACGTGTGCATGATGCAGGTGGAGTGACATCAATGGACCACTTTCTCCGCAAGTTCTTCCCTTCAGTTTACAAACAAGAGCACAACCTTGCTCAGTCCAATAACCAGTACTGTACTTTTGATAGTGTCCCTCTGACCATGTTTACATCCTCTTTATACATCGCTGCATTGCTCTCCTCCTTTGTGGCTTCTTGGCTTACTAAGCGCAGTGGCCGTAAAGTGTCAATGCTTACTGGTGGTCTCCTTTTCCTCATTGGAGCTGCCCTCAATGCTGCTGCTATGGATATTTACATGCTTATCATCGGACGATTGTTCCTTGGTTTTGGCGTTGGTTTCTCCATTCAGGTTTCTCAAACTTCTTCTTTTCTTTTTTTGCTTTCTTATTTAGATTTTTCAAAGTTTATTAGGATTATGTCTGGATCCAAGTAAATTTTTATCCTTTTTGTTATGTGTACTTTCAAATCTGTTTCTTATTTTTTAGCTTGTTAAGTATATGAAGAATCTCATCATTTAAATGTGGTTTTTTTTGCAGTCTGTGCCGTTATATGTATCTGAGATGGCTCCATACAAGCATCGTGGCAAGCTCAACGTGCTGTTCCAGCTCTCGATAACCATTGGAATTCTAGCAGCCAACATTATCAACTATTTCACAGCCAAGATTGCAGGAGGATGGGGATGGAGAGTAAGTCTAGGACTTGCAGCAGTTCCAGCCCTCCTCATTGTCCTTACATCCTTTTTCCTTCCTGACACACCCAACTCATTACTAGTCCGAAACAAGCCAGAGGCAGCCAGAGCCATGCTTAGGAAGATCAGAGGATTAGATGACAAACAAATCCAAGCTGAATTCAACGATTTAGTTGCAGCTAGTGAAGCATCTCATAAAGTGGAACATCCTTGGAGTAACATATGGAAAAGACAGTACAGGCCGCAACTCACGTTATGCTCAATGATTCCTCTCTTCCAACAAATGACTGGCATTAATGTAGTCATGTTCTACGCTCCTGTCCTTTTCAAAACCTTGGGTTTTGGAAGCAATGCTTCCCTCATGTCTGCAGTTATCACCGGTGCAATCAACGTTTTAGCTACTTTTGTCTCCGTCACTTGGATTGATAAATGGGGGAGAAGAAACTTCTTTTTATTAGGTGGTGGTATTATGTTCACATTCCAGCTTGCAGTGGCTTTACTAATTGGACTCAAATTCGGGACAACCGGAGTTGCTGACAACTTAACCACAGGGTATGCTGTTGGAGTTATTTTCTGCATTTGTGCATTTGTCTCAGCCTTTGCATTCTCCTGGGGGCCATTAGGTTGGTTGGTACCTAGTGAAATTTCACCATTGGAAGTCAGATCACCTAACCAAACTATCACAGTTTCCGTCAACATGTTGTTCACATTCCTGATTGCTCAGCTGTTCCTGACAATGCTGTGCCACATGAAGTATGGCTTGTTCATATTCTTTGCTGCATTTGTGGCTATCATGACTGCTTTTATCTACCTTTTCGTCCCAGAGACGAAGAATATTCCGATCGAAGAAATGACTGGCATCTGGAAGACCCACTGGTACTGGAATAGGTTTGTGTCTGATGAAGATGACACCAGTGGCGACATTGAGATTGGAACCCAGAATTAGTTACCATTTTAAGTTAGTTAGCTATTCTTTACTTTGACTCTTTTGTCAATACAATTTTTCAATATATTTTCTTGTCATTTAATTTAACCTAAGAGAATTGTCATCAACATTTTTCAAAGATACAAAAAAACATGAAAAAAAGAAACTGACATGATCATATCAGCAACTTCCTAAACTGAGGAATTTCCTATTTCCAACCAGATCTCTTCTCCTTAAAAAACCCAACAGATTCCTAAAACCAAATTCAGTATTTGTTTCTAAAAACAAAACATTAATTTTATCAATAATTACATTAGTGACCGAATCAGTCATTGAAGACACGAACAGACACAGCCTCTTCCAACAGGCACTACTCCAAGTCACTCACTAGTCATCATCCTCTGTACCTACAAATTCTTATTTTTATATTCTTCATCTTCTCCCTTTAGCAACCCATACAACATAACCTCTTCGAATTCAAGATTTGGAATCAGTGAAGTAAAGGTATGTTTTTTCATACACCCAAATCCAACTTTTGATGTTTTTGTTCATCAAAATCAAAACTTGGATGCGAAGATTGGTTTAAAGTTGATTATGATGGTGGGTCTACACAATCGCTAGTTGACAAAAGTGGTGTGGCTGAGATTTCAAAGTTGATATTTTTATGCAGATTTTTTCTTTCTTTGATAGAGATGTTTACTTGAATTCCAAGAAACTGCATTAGTTTAAAAATTGTAAATCTGACCTGAAATTTTTCACTTGCTTAATAGATTAGAGCAATGAAGTGGTTGAGCATAGTGTCATCTCTGTTGATTTTGCTAGCAATTTCAGGCCAGTGTATGTCATGGAGCTTCTTCTCATCATCTTCGAGCGGAGCTCAGCACGATGAGAGGGCTTCCGAGACTCATCAGGGTGGTAAGAGGCCTTGGAGAGGTGGAGATGTGGTTGAGTTTTCCATGGAAGGACTCAAAGATGACATGAAGGCTATTGAGTTAGTTGCGAAAGCTGAACAAAAGATGATTGGTTCGACGGACAATTGTTGGTCTAATGCATATAGGAAACTTTTTAAAGGGTGTTCGGAGATTGGGACTAGTAAAGAGTTGCAATACAGATTAGCTTGGCATCTGACAAACTGTTATCAGGAGGACGCTGGAACGCCTTTGCCTCAATGCGACGATAAAACTCCAATGATGAAATGCCGGCAGAAGCTGAATGCTGATGAGTCTGCAAGATTTGCAGCTTATTTCCTTGATGTCAATAAAATGTGCCATCAGTTACAGTTGAGTACAAAAAAACTTCCTTACAAAGTTACAATTTTTCGCTCACACGCGAAAAAAAGTCTAGTTCTGAATGTTTAATCTCTTCTTTGATTTTGTTTTCAGGGTGCAACTCTTCAAGATTGAAACTGAAAGGCTGGTCAATACGCTACAAAAAACAGCGCAATATGCGGAAGATAAACTTGAGAACATTGAGGAGAGATCTGAGTACCTGTTACAGAACTCGAAAGACATTCTTGAGTCAATATCTTCAGTTGATGTCCGGACAAAGCAGTTGGAGGAAACCTCCAAGAATGTGGAAAATCATATTGATGTAGTGTTAAAGCACTCAGAGCTAGTGTATGAACAGACCAAGGGCATCGCGGCAGCACAAGTGGATCTGCAAGAAGGACAAGCGAAGATGAAGGAGAAGTTAGAGGAGGGAATGGAAATGGTGCATGAAGCTTATGTGAATTTAGGCCAAGGGATTGATAAACTGAGAGAGGAAGCTGTTGAAATAGAGAAGGAAATAAATACCATAAGCAGCGAAATGTCTTCAAAAATGGCGAAACTGCAAAGCAAGGCTGATGATATTGAGAACATTGCGGGTGTCTCGTTGGATAAGCAGAAGTTGCTTCTCGATGGGCAGTCTGAGGCTCTCGAAGGACTTCAATTCCTTACAAAGTTCCAGTCACTGGCACTCGAAGAGAGCAGGTAACGAAAATATATTAGAACTTTTATATCATTCACTTAACTTTAATTTTGGAAAATCTGCCTGAATAGATGTTTCCATTTTCAGAAATTCACTGCAAAAGTTGGCAGAATTCGGCCACAAGCAGCAAGAGGAACTTTTAGAAAGACAACAACAGCTTCAGCGAGCTCATGATAATCTGATAGAAAATTCCAAACATATATTAAAGGCACAGGTTAAGTACCATAAAACTACGGAATTTGCAGATATATCTCGCATTGTGATAAATTCCTCACTGAATTTTTTTCTTTCATGACTGCAGGAAGTATTTGAATCAAAACAAGCTAGCATGTTTATCGCGTTAGATAAGTTGTTTGCCCTGCACAATGCCTTGTTATTAGAGTCGCGATCCATCAAGGCGTTCTTCGTATACAGTTTATCGATTTTTATCATATATATGTTTACAAGCGCAAAGCAAACATTTGGCGTCAGGCCTTGGCTATACATAGGTATGTACACTAAGCCACTGCATACAATTCAGAATTTCCAAAATAATTTCAGAATGCTGACAATCTTTATCACATGTACTTTTTTCACAGGACTTTGCGTTACATTCTCGGTTGAGTTCTCAGTTCTTCGATTCACATCATATAGCATTGAGCAACAGACATGGACAATAAACATGGTCAGATCAGCGTATGCCTTCCTGTCATTAGCCCAGCTTTTTTACGCCGTGTACACATACAGGCAAGTCGTTAACTCGAAGCACTTTACTCAGAATGTGAAAAAACACAAGTAAATAATTTCTAACCTCTCTGTGCATTTCTGCAGGGATTATGAAGTTTTGAATCACAAAATGCTGACAACTCTGATCAACAAGGTAAACTGGATGGAAAAGAATGGAAACTCCTCTTGGCGGACGGATGATATGGAAGAAGATGATGACATAATTTGGTCTAAATGGATTGACACTGATATATCAGAAGACATTGGTAAATTAGAGGACCCTGATTACTTCATACATGAAGAAGTCGGAGAAAACTCGATAACAACGTCTTCGAATGCTCGAAGATATAATCTCCGACGACGGCAGTAGTCTATATTCCCATGTAACTTAAAAGATGATATGTGATTTGTTACTCATTTGAAACTTTTGAGAATATAAATAAGTCTGATGGATTGACATTGGGTGCAAATAAGTGTGGAACTCTCAGACAGTTTTTTCTGTTTGTTACTTTTGGAAATTACAATTAAGCCCAAGAAGTATTCAATATGTTTTATTGACCCAATGGGCCCAATGTAAAAAGACTGTCACAGACGGCCCAATAAAGAGCGCGTGATATACGCGCGCCGGCGGTTGTAGTAGTCGCGATCTTGGTGGTTTCGCTCTCGTCTGGTGCTCAATCGTCGGAATCTTTCCACTTGTTGCTGGCTCGTACGGAATTCCGATCGGAATCGTACCGCAGAACATCACCAACTGGTCTATCGAGGTTTATGTAGACCGATCTTGCAGAGCGATATTCGAGAACGAGGTGAATTGCAAAAGCAATGTCACCGGAGCCCTAATGTATGGTCAAATTGGGGATTGTGTTGGTCTTTGTTAATTTAGAATGAGATGATGAATTTATGCTAAAAGAGTTCAATTGAGCATCGAGATGTGGTCTTGTCATTAGAAGTCATGTATCTGTTTTTTGGAGTTACAGATAGATTTCTTATGTGATATAAATTTGCATATTGATTTTCTGCTGTTACAGAGATGATCAGAAGAGCCTCATACAAGGTACGCCCAAAAAGAGGGAATGAGAGCTGCTTGTTAAGCAACAAGGCTACACTGCAGTCAAGGTTCTTGAATTTGGTATCAGTTGTTGCTTGTAGAAAGAGCTGCGAGAAGCTGAGGAATACGAGCTTTGTTTTTCTAGTGGTGTCTTATGAATATACTGATTCTGCATATGGGTCTCGGTGAGTAGAAAAATTGGCCTGCTTATTGAATATTGTATTTGTTGACATATATTTGTATTGTGAATGTCGGTTTTTCATTAAGGACAGGTTGTTTGAGCTCGGGTCCATATATGTACGGGATGTTACTTTTACATGTTGATTATTGAACTATTCTTCATAATATTTAATCTTTAACACATTGATAAAACATGGATGTTTTCAGATCTCGAATCAAGTACAAGAGAAAATATCCTGGTCAACATGCCATGCAAGAAAAGGAAAGGAGAAAAGGATACCAAAATGATGATGAATGTTAAAGATGCTTCAAGTGGAAAAAGGGGGTCCATAAGCCACTTGACCTGCACTCTGAATGCTTACTATAAATAGAAGGTTTTCTGTTGGTGTGTATCTAGTCACAATTGGAAACATGGAGAGACGGAGATCTTTTCAAAGTGCTATTCTGTGGTATCTTCTGAATGGAGCAGGAATATGAAATGGGTTCCTCCATCCATTATCTGTTAACCGAATCAACCAGTGAAATGTTTGAAAATGTTTTGCCATTTCAGCATTTCTCATCTGGCCTTCATTGAGAGTCTGGACTCTCAACACTATCTTAGTTGTCTGTCAGTTGGTTGAAATGTTTGTACTCTCCTGCGATAATAGGTCATTTCTTGTGCAACATTTCTCGGAGAATTCAGATTTAGCAACAAGCTGACATAGCTTGATAGAACATAATTAGTTTCACCAACACGCAGTGACATGTAAGGAATGATGCAAAGTCCAACTGACATGGGAATTTGGTGAGGACAGTAACAGATCTCAGGTCCACTTGTGACTTTGCTCATGGATCAGTATCGAAGATAATAAAAAGGGAGTGCAACTATAAACTATATGCCATGTGATAAATATCTAAAGATGGTAGTCCTGCAAGGAAGCTTATAGATATTCAGCATAGTGATGCTAGCTAGAAAGGTTAAGTGACGCATCAGAAAGCAGTAGTACTCTGTAGTATGACCTGAGTCAAGTTGCAACACGAAAAAGCTTGTGCACCAAATTATGCATATATATGTGCGGATACGGATTTATATTGTACATTCAGGACACGGAATGAGAAGGGGAGGGCGATCAGGAGATGCAATGGTTGTGGGGAGGGTGATTGGAGATGTGTTGGATCCTTTTACAAGGTCTATTTCTTTGAGGGTAAGCTATAACAATAATGAATTTACTAGTGGCTCAGAGCTCAAGCCTTCACAAGTCGTCTTCCCACCAAGGGTTGATATTGGCGGCGATGATCTTAGAACATTTTACACCTTGGTATGACTACTTGCTACATCTGTCTTTCATCTCTCACTCATTCCCTATTCCAACATTCTCTTCTTGAATTACTGACCTGATCAAGTATCCATATGATCCCAAGTGCCTGATTAGCAGTGTTTTTGTTTATAATCTCTAGCATGCATATGGCATTGGGCAGGTGATGGTTGATCCGGATGCTCCAAACCCAAGTGAGCCAAGCTTGAGGGAATACATGCACTGGTCAGTTGCTTTTTCTACACATTGTATGTTGATTACCCGATGTATGAGATTATGATTTAGCTCTTTGCCTTAGTTTAATAGTTCATGAAAAAGGTTTAAATTGCATCTTCTATTTTCAGGTTGGTGACTGACATTCCTGCAACAACAGGAACCAGCTTTGGTAGGTTTCATCATCAACAACTTGATACAGTTCATCACATACTTAGAGATAACACCATTTTAATTTTAGTACCAAACTCATAATTCAAAATTAACCAACTTGTCGAAAAAATGCAGGACAAGAGGCAGTGTGCTATGAGAGCCCGAGACCAACAGCAGGAATCCATAGATTTCTGTTTGTATTGTTCAGACAGCTGGGAAGGCAGACAGTATATGCACCATCGTGGCGTCAAAATTTCAAAACAAGGGAATTTGCAGAGATTAACAACTTGGGGTCACCTGTGGCAGCAGTTTATTTCAACTGTCAAAGGGAGAGTGGTTCTGGTGGAAGAAGAATGTAAAGAGACTGACTGGGAAATTCTAACTTAGAGAGACCTATTTAGTTAGTTATTATTTGCGGACTGGTTAGAAAGGTAAGACAGGAATATCTGACGGCTGACACTAGCTTGTAGCTAGCTGCTAATTACATTTCAAATGGGTAATGTCACTGGGACATCCCTGAGAATATACGCGAGAAAAAGTTAAATAGGATTCGAAATCTTGAGTCTGCTAACAGGAATCTTTGTGGAATGTGGAAAGAAATAAAGAGTCCACCGTCCGTTACGAAGAAATTGACGCGCAGAAAGAAGATCAATATTGATTGGTTACATTTTGGCTAAGGCATATAAGAATATCACTACTAGGAAGAATAAATATCCACTCGAAACATTCCAGCTTATCGGGTAAATATGAATATACTACTTCCTTTAGTGATATCCATAAATTTTTCAATATCGTCCTTTAAAAATTGTATGCAAAATTTCGTCGCTATTGCTTTAGCACTCATCAGAAATCGAAGGTTTTTTTGCATAAAATTCTATAACACTTGTGAGAGTGACAAAGATTGGGTAATATGGTAGTAGTAGTAGTTTGAGGTAGAACATGAACCACACTTGCAAGATAACCGAATAAACAACCTCAAACCACTCAAACCGACACGTCATCAACATAAGAGACTCAAAGCTCTCTGTTCGATCCAAACCACGAAATCAACGCAACACGAGCGAGCGAGCAGAGATGCTTAGCAGTAGCGTCAGCAGCCGAGCTCTCTCTATTTCAGCCTACTCCGTCCCCTCGCGGCTCCTCGTTTCGATTTCAAACCCTAAAACATTCATTTCCAGATTCTCCGGACTCAGGAGGAACGGCGCGACTGCTTCGTCTGCCTTGTCGAGTATCCGACAGCGTTCGTCTACCCAGTTGCGAACAATGTCCGGCGAAACTGGCTTGACTGTACGAGCGTCGGCCGCTCAGCCGTTGACCAATGCTGACGAGCTTATTGACTCTGTTGAGACTTTCATCTTTGATTGCGATGGTGAGAATCTTGTTACCAGTTTTCACTTTCAGTTTATTCAAATTGACATTTTTTACATTTATTTTCAGGTGTTATTTGGAAAGGGGACTCATTGATAGATGGTGTCCCGGAAACCCTTGATATGTTGCGATCAAGGGTGGGCATATCAGTTGTCAAACCATACATTTTAATGTGATATAGTGTGCCAATGCAGTTTACTTTCTTCATTTTTTCTTCAGGGTAAAAGACTTGTCTTTGTTACCAACAATTCGACCAAGTCCAGGAAGCAGTATGGGAAGAAATTCGAGACTCTTGGTCTTAGCGTCAGCCAAGTTAGTTTGTGTAGTTTTATGTCAGCTTTTGGAAGTGTGTAATTTACATTCCGGGTGTTAAAAACCAGCTGCATTTTTCAGGAGGAAATTTTTGCTTCATCCTTTGCAGCTGCTGCATACCTCAAGTCTATCAATTTCCCAAAAGATAAAAAGGTACTTTGGTCAGGGATTATGGCTGATCAACAAATCGACTTTTTCCGAGGAACTGATGTATTGTTGTTCGTTAAATGAGATACAAATTGACTCATAGGGTTTTCTTACTCTCTTTAGGTATATGTTATTGGGGAGGAAGGCATCTTGAAGGAGCTTGAGCTGGCAGGGTTTGAATACCTTGGTGGGCCGGTATGCAACACTTATTTTACAGCAATAAAACATATGGAGGCTTCATTATGCTGTTTCCATAAAATTGTCTAATCATCTTGTATACTTATTAAATAAATAGCGTGTTAATTTCTATTTATCAACTTGATTGAAATATCGAATGTAGCATACAACATTTATGGATATCCAATGTATGTCAGGAAATGACTAGTCATAAATCAAAGGGATTATTTTCTTTAATTTTCTCGCTTGTTCAATAGGAATATATTGATGAACTGATCAACATAACTTTTTAAATAGGAAGACGGCGGGAAAAAGATAGAGCTCAAACCTGGTTTCCTCATGGAGCATGAACATGATGTAAGGGACATTTTCCAATGCTGTTTTTGTAATTTCTACATGACACTGACATAGAACAAAATAGACCTAATTACATGTGATCTATATTTTGAAACTGTGCATCTTCCTTTTTGCTGAATATTCTCTTTGCTTCCCAATAGGTTGGAGCTGTTGTTGTGGGGTTTGATCGATATTTCAATTATTACAAAGTTCAGTAAGTATGAATTCTAAGAGATTTTCATATTTATATTCCTACTGAATCACAAAACATTTATAAAGCCATTGGAAGTTTGAAAACCCCTTGAAACCATAGATTTCAATTCTAGGAGTAATCCTTCTCCTTTTGTTAATGAAGGTATGGTACACTTTGCATTCGTGAGAATCCAGGATGCCTATTTATTGCTACAAACCGTGATGCCGTGACTCATCTCACAGACGCTCAAGAATGGGCTGGTAAAAAATTCTTTAAACAATTATCTTAACCTTCAAACTCATAAAACGAAGTATTAACAAAAGCAGTTACTAAACTTCAGGTGGTGGTTCAATGGTTGGTGCTCTTGTGGGTTCAACTCAACGTGAACCTTTGGTTGTTGGGAAGCCTTCAACTTTCATGATGGATTATTTGGCAGATGAGTATGAACATACCTTATTAAAATGCTTCTATGCTTTTTTTTCCGACATGGGTACTGGTGATTCTTAACGCTGAACACAAGGATATGAAAAATTGGTTAAACTCAGGGTAAGAAAGAAAATGATGCCAGCTTTGAACACTGTTGATTAATTGATGCTTTGTAATAGGTTTGGCATCACCAAGTCACAAATATGCATGGTCGGCGACAGATTAGATACAGATATTTTATTTGGTCAGAACGGAGGTTGCAAGACTCTGCTAGTTCTTTCAGGTGAGCAATTTTGGCATTCACCTGTACTCACTACTCATACCTCTTTCTTTGTGAACCGTCATGTTTCAAAATTTTAACTAGTTCACTCTCAAATTCTCAATAACAGGTGTGACAAGTTTGTCGATGCTGCAAAATCCTACAAACTCTATACAGCCAGATTTCTACACCAACCAGATTTCAGACTTTCTCAAATTGAAAGCTGCAACTGTATAAAATGCGAAGGCTCTCCATCACTTGTCACTTTGTCAGTATATTCATCGGAAAGAGTATATCCTGTTCGTCAGAGAAGGGCAAGCATGATTTATTTCTATACGAGTTCGAGGATCATTGTTTGCAGTAAACAAATGAAAATTGGTGTTCATATATCACTCTTTTAATTCACCTATTTTTAGCTCAAACTTCATGCGATTTAGATACTCGCAAGCCAATGCAGTTTTAAACCTTGTACAAACAAAAACTGTCTAGGCATGGGTTCAGCAATTGAGTCGCTACAGAGTACTGACAGCAGCTATTTATACTCCAGCATGTTTTTCATTGCAGAAAAATAACTCATGATATACACGACAGTCGCAATTACTGCTGATAGTTATGAAAATTTTATTTTCCGACAACTAAAAGGCAAAGCACATACATAAACCAAGTTCAATTGAATTCAAACTGTAACACACAAATTGTAAATCATAACTTCAGTTGGTAAGGAAACTGTGCTGAAAAAAGGATGAAGTCCTCGTAACCAAATTGTACAGGAACATTATACTCTTAAGCAATGAGAAAGGGCAGGACAGTGAGCATGAAGTCCTCATAACCGAAGGTCGCGGAACCAGAGTATGAAGTGTCTTTCTCTTTGAATTTCTCTGTCAGTCCCTACAATGCGAAAACAAACAAGCGGGTAAATAATGGTAACTCTTTTTTGAACGGCAAGTTTTTATGAGAAACAAACAAATGGGTATAGATTGCAAGATGTAAATATTTAAGAAATCTGGTAAGGAAGGATTTATGGTTACTTTTTCCGGTTTAAGGCCACTGTAGCCACATTCCAGATATGTAAGCATAGAGCTAATACACATCCACTTTCAAAGATATAGCAAATGTTCAGACAAATTGACATACTGTACGCATTCATGCTAAGCAGATTTAGGAGGTGAAAAGTGAGTGCAGACGAGATTTCATTATGATAAAGTTATTTCTGCTAGGCACCAACGTCACCCAGGAAAAGGATATCGAATTTTCATGTCTCAACAAGTTAATCCCTTGCCGACTAGGAAACTTAAAAGAAATTTTAATATAGTAAAATTTTAGTAAAAGCAAACATGATACTGTTATTATGTTCACCCATCACGTTGTTGTGACGATAGAGAAAGAGAATCACAGAGATAAAAAAGGAGAATCATATAAGTAAACATAATTTGTGAAAATACCTTAACTGTGAGGCAGCACCTGCAAGATGCAAGAACGACCAGTGATTAGAAACTTTTCCCGAACTATCCAAAAGGAAACAATGATAAGCACATCAACAGTGTAGTCACTTACTCGATGAAATTATCATACTCTATTGATCTATTCTTCCCTCCAGATTTATCAAACTTTAGCACAAGCAGATCCAAAACAACAGGCGACACTGAAAACCCAAGACTAAGAAGAGCCTCACGCAACTCAGGGGGGTCGATTGTACCACTCCGGTCCTTGTCAAATCTTTCAAAAACAGACTGAAAAGGGGAGCCACAGGTCAGGAAACGTATTACCGAGAATCCCATATTTGGTGACTAAATAGTTTGAAAGCAACCAATCTTATGCATTTGAAGTACATCTGTACATCGTCACATCTCTATGATAGGTACAAGTCAACAACAGATGTGAGTGAAGAAATAAACATTTCAATGCACAGCAAAAAGCAGTAAAAACAAATGTCTCACTAAGCAAATGGATCTGAAATAAATGCAGTCATAAAACTCTAATAAATCTTAAAGCTTGAGATGTTTGCTTCTTACCCTCCAGCTCTGAAGACTGTAGAACACCTGGGTGAACTCTTTAGGTCCTATTGAAAGATAAAAGCCACCAGAATAGAGAGTTAGGCTGTATGGAAATGTCAAACTTTGAACAATGCAGTAACACACACCATCTAAACAACTAAATTATAATGGAAGAAATCAAAATCAATATAAAATTGAGATGGAAATGAATATACCAATCTTCCTAGAGTTGGAATTGGTGAATAGATACATCAGCAAATGAACAGTGCGCAGGCTGAAGCTCTGATTATAATTTGACAAAGCAGCTTGGAGCTCCTTATCATCAATAGACCCACTCCCATCCCTATCCGCAGCCTGAAAACACGCCACAACATTCGGATCCGTCCCAGGCGGGAAACCAGACGGCACCAGAGAAGCAAACGGGCTCTGTCCTCCACCATATGGCGGTGGCGGCGCAGACGGCTGATACTGCGATCCATACGGTGATGGTTGAGGAGGACCACCAGGTCCGACATGCGACACATGGTAGGCGTTCGATCCACCTTGCTCCGTCGGCTTGTTCGGCGGTGCAGGAGACGCATACGGAGCTGAAGGCGCGCCGTATGGACCTGCCGGTGCTGGCTTAGCACCATACGGAGACTGTGGTGCTCCGTAAGGCTGTGCAGGCGGAGAAGCTCCATAGGTCTGTCCAGGAAGTGGACCACCATATGGTTGTTTCTGAGGTGCTGCGCCGTATGGTGATGGTGCCGTCGTCGGCTGGTTTGGAGGCGGTGGTCCGTAGCCGTAGTTGGGTGGAGGATAGCCAGCCATGAATGAAGGATCGATAGATCGAAATCGACGAGTTGAAGAAATGAAAACAGAGAGAGAAAATCGAATACGATGAAGATGTCGATTTAGGGTTTATATACGACTGAGCTCGGCTGCTGTGGTCAAACGCGTAGTGGAACTCGGTCAACGCGGAGTTGATCCAATTGGGCAGCGTATTTTTAGTACATGTAACGTGAAATCAAGTAATTTTTAATTTAAAAATAATATCGAAATGGTATTATTATTTTCAATAATTGCAACTACTTTATATTCCAAAATTACTTGAAAATAGTTAATATAACAATAATCATAGAGAATGATTATTTAATAATAATAAAATAAAAGGTGTCATTTTGTGTTTTTAAAACATGTTTGTAGCCCATGATCACCCACGATGATGTGTTTAAAAGTCGTGCTTGTAACGTGTACGTTGACCATTTTCCAATTGTATGATAAATTGTGAACTGGCTTTTTGTTACACTTTTTCTTAAGCCGATTTGTTGAACTAGTCGTTAGTTGACATTGTTTCATCTCGAGTCATGGTTACTCAAGGGGTTTAAGGGACGACTATAGATCGAGTGACTGATCGTTAAACTATTACTCCGTATGTTACATGAGACATTTTTCAAACTCTCAAAATTTGCACGTTCGTCGATCTCAAGAAAATTTTGATTACAGTTATATGAATTATGTGCTTCTGAACGTTACATATTTACATGGAACAAAGATGTATGAAGGAGTGTATATTCTAACTAATTAGGTAGCTAGCTTTTCGAAGATGACTGGCGCCCCATGTTGTGGGTGCAGCATCAATAAGACCGTTGGTGCGTGCTGATAGCTAGGAGCAAGTCTCAGGCTAGATTTTTGCAGTATCACAGCCATTGCTATTTTGGCTTGCAAAGTAGCAAGGCCTTGTCCAATGCAGTGTCTAGCACCTGCACCGTATGGCATGAACGCCATCGGATGGTTGGATGCTCTGGTTATGCCGTTGGCGAATCGGTTTGGGTTGAATTCGTTTGCATCACTCCCCCATAAAGACTTGTCGTGATGAACTGCTAAAATTGGTATCAGTAGCTCGGTTTTGCTTGGGACTTTGTAAGGACCGAGCGCAACATTAGTATTAGTTTGTCTGATCGTCGCAACCGTCGGAGGGTACAAGCGGAGCGACTCGTTCACGATCATGCTTAGCTGCAAACATATATCAATCACCATTTTAGACAAGTGAACATAAGTTCATTAAAGTCTATGGATTATAATGTTGCTAGTACCAGTTTGAGCTTGGGGAGGTCATCTTTGGTGGGTAAACGAGAAGACCCGCAAGTCTTAAGTACCTCTTCGCGAGCCAGGGTCTGCCAATGCGGATGCATAGCGAGCAGGACGGTCGTCCAAGTCAGTAAATTGGAGGTGGTCTGTTTGCCAGCAAAGAAAAAAGTCTTGCACTCTTCAATAATGTCACTTTGAGTAATACATGATGCTGTTGAAGATGTTAACAGCCTTCCTTCAGCTGTCTCTTTCTGACTTGCTCTTAACATCACACCTAACAAATCCTTTGCACCATTGAAATTTTCCCTAATTTCATCATTCAAGTTTTCTAGTCTCTTATCAATGAGCTTCACCAACAACCTCCTAGTTTCCTTGTCCAATTTCCATGATTTCATGTTCTTTCTTGTCGGAATAAATCTGAAAAAATAACATCAAATATGAAAAAATTCCGATGTTTCGAATTCTGATGACTTTCTACAAACAATGTACTAGTAGTATTGTATGCACCGACGGTCAGTACTTACTAACCAACACGTAAATGATTATGCAGGACAGGTGATCAACTAAATTACCTGTAACCAGGAATGAAGACTTTCTGAAATGATTCAGCTGCAAAAACCATCTGCTCTGTTTGTAGTTGATAAATGGCCTTACCATCCTCATAGCTACTTCCAAAGACGATTCGAGTAACGATATCTTCCATCAGGGTTTGAAACCAGTCCGATACTTCGATCTCTACCTGCTTCGAGTTTGAAATGTTGAACTTATCATCCAACATTTCGGTCACGCTTTTCGCCATTTCAGGTATCAGCAACTAAAATAAGCATAGAAAATATAAAGTTAACAGACCATTTCATTGAATTTTGAAAACAAATGAATACTTTAGAAGAAGTTTACTTTGAGATTTTCGATATGGAATGTCGGGTTGAGTATTTTCCTATGATGAGACCATTTCTGACCTTTGTGGCACAGAAGTCCGTTACCTTCGAGTTGCTTGATCAGCGGATGGGTGTCCGGTTTTTCGTAGTACTCGGAGTTTGAAACGAATACCTCTTGTATGAGCTCTGGATCAGAGATTGTCAGCCTTGCCGTCGGTCCGAACCAGACTAGAAATGTCTCACCTGTTAATTTTTTTAGAAAAAAATGAGCGATTGAATTTACAAAAATACTAGCGGATATGAATATTATGTCTTACCATAGATTTTCTTCCAGTTGTGGTAGAAAGGGAGGACTCTAGGGAGGATATTGTGCGAGAACAACGGTAAGGGCTGCGACGAGGCCTTCGACATTTGCTCACCCAACTCCTTAAGATTTCCTATAATGAATTGGTAAGGCGGGCCTGTGACTCCTTGTTTGGAGAAATGGTACTGGAGTTTCCTTGGCTTCCACCATATCGCCCTGATCAACTTCAAACCGATGAAGGACACGACGAAGGCGGGTATTAGAACCTGGAGGAAGACGCGTAATAAGGGTCCCATTAGATGGAGCTGTGTTCTGTTTTTTGAGGAAACAGAGCACTCTGTTTTGAAGAGGGCTTTATAGTACGCTGCTGCCTGCTGGCTCTCGCTGGTGCAATGAAATGTGAAAATTGAAGTCGAGTTGTTTATATTATACTGTACCAAAATGCCCCTGTTGACTCGTACACATTTTTATATATCGAATACGTAAAAGACGCAATGATACATATTACAAAATGCCACACTATAACCTAAATGTATTTATACAACATACGTCACACATGACATATTTAAACGTGTTACATTTCATATCAGTTAACAAAGTCAAAATATGCAAATAGTTCAATCGAAAATACAAATACTGAAAAAATAAAATACACTTATACTCTACGGTCGCTGCACTCTATTTCCCAATCTGATTGTTGGTGGCTGGCAAGAGCCAGAAATGCTGAACCCTTGCCCTAATAAATCCCACACAATTTGGACATAGTGGCACAAATTAATCACGCCACCCTAGCATTTTTAGGGACATTAGGGCCCTTTGGTTTCGAAAGTGATTAGGATTTTGTCTACACTTTTCACTTGTATTATTAATATTACTTAGGTTGTTTTTATCATGTTTTTTCAGCTTAATTAAAGACTCTAGTTAAAGATAAACTATGGTAAAATGTGTTTAATAAATTTAAGTAGTTTGTCAATATCTTGATTGATAAGTATGAACAACTCATTTACAAGCTAAATACAATTGGCATTTTGTATATTAAACTACCAACTGGTAATATTTATTTTTGTTAAAATACTAGTTGCATTGACTTTTATTGTTAGTATTAGCAATATATGTTAGGCCCATTATTGGCCCATTTTAGTTTCCTATATATATCTAGTTATGTATTACGTATGAACCTAATTTGCATTATATGAAACCCTAGCCGCTTTGCATTGTTTTGTCTTGCTTGATTTCTACATGGTATCAGACGCCGTTCAATTCATGATTGATTGAGGTCGAGAGCCGAGTACGGTGATAAGGTTTGGGAAATTGAAGTCTGCCGATTGGAGTACGGTGATTGAGGTCACAATTCATGATTGCTTGCTTTATTTTTTGATAAACACGGTGTGCAACATTGGCTGCCGATAGAATTGAATTTTGATTTTGTTTGAGTTTTGTTTCGAGTGTTTGAATTGGTGATTTTCGATATGGCTGGGAGGAACGATGATTCGTTACAGGCTGTTAGTGTCCAATTGAATGGACAAAATTATTCGTATTGGTGTTATGTGATGAAGAATTTTTTGAAGGGTAAAAAGCTGTGGGGTATTGTTTCCGGCACTGAATTGAAACCAACCGATGACAAGCATGCGCAATACAATGAGATGTTGTCAAACTGGGACGTCAACAATTCGAAGATCATCACTTGGATCAACAACTCGGTTCAACAGTCCATTGGTGTTCAGTTAGCAAAGTATGATACAGCTAAAGAGATCTGGGATCACTTGGAACGATTGTACACTCAATCTAACTTTGCAAAGCAATATCAATTGGAAATTGATATACGAGCCCTACATCAGAACTCGATGACTATCCAAGAGTTTTATTCTGCCATGACCAATTTGTGGGATCAACTTGCGTTGACAGAGTCGCCAGAGTTGCGAGTATTTGCCCCTTATATCGCTCGTAGGGAAGAGCAGCGCTTGGTACAATTTTTGATGGCCCTTCGGGATGAATTTGAGGGACTCCGGGGTTCCATTCTCCATCGTAATCCGCTGCCATCTGTGGATTCTGTGGTTAATGAATTGTTAGCAGAAGAGTTACGGTTGAAATCACGTATTGATAAATCAGTTTCGGATACCTCAGTCTTTGCAGCACAAACTCGGAAGTTTGATGATAAAAGGTCTGGATCTCGGGTTGCCAAAGATGAATGTAGCTACTGCAAAAAGAAGGGTCACTGGAAAGCCCAATGTCCTCTGTTGGTTAACAAATCTCAGTCGAACCCAATCTAAGTATTCAGCCACCCCATCCACCGCAGCAATTGTCTCACCGGTCGATTCTGGAACAAGTCACACCCCTGATTTGGCATCACTTACAGAGCAGTTTCAGAAGTTCATTGCCTTGCAGTCGCATGCCATGTCCGCTTCCCATTCAGGTTTGAACACTAGTAATGCATCAGGTACACCCTCTCCCTTTTGGATTCTTGATTCTGGTGCTTCACGTCATATGTCACACGATTCTAGCTCTTTTGTGTCTGTTAAACCTATTCCTGCAGAATCTATTATCACCGCTGATGGCACTCCTGTGTCAATCAGTGGAGTTGGCCCTATTTGCACCCCTACCATGTCATTTTCGAATGTCCTTCATGTTCCTAATTTGAAGTTAAACCTTGCTTCTGTTGGTCAATTGTGTGACTCTGACTTACTTGTCACATTTTCTCGTTCTTTTGTTATGTGCAGGACCCTCATTCAAAGAAGCTGATTGGGACAGGTCGTAGGCAGGGGGGACTTTACGTATTAGATTGGTTGAAAGTACCTGAGGTTGCAGCATCTAGCATAGATTTGTCTTCTTTTCGTCTGAGTCCTTCTTCGTCTAGTTTTTACTTATGGCATTCACGTCTAGGACATGTTTCTGGCCCTCGTTTAAAGTACTTAGCTTCTACGGGGGCACTAGGAAAGCTAAAAACACATGATATTTCAGATTGTCGTGGATGTAGATTAGCTAAACTTTCTGCACTACCTTTCAATAAGAGTATTTCAGTTTCTGTCTCTCCTTTTGACTTAGTCCATTCCGATGTCTGGGGCCCTTCACCTGTTTCTACAAAAGGTGGATCCCGATATTATGTGTCGTTCATTGATGATTGTACTCGTTACTGTTGGGTCTATCTTATGAAACATCGTTCTGAATTTTTTAGCATCTATCAAATGTTTCGTGCCCTAGTTAAGACTCAACACAATGCTGTCATCAAACGTTTTCGTTGTGATTTGGGAGGTGAATATACCTCGTCTCGTTTTCTTGATCTCCTAGCTTCTGATGGTACTATACGTCAAACATCTTGCACAGATACTCCTGAACAAAACGGTGTTGCTGAAAGAAAACATAGGCACATTGTTGAGACAGCACGTTCCCTTCTGTTGTCTGCTTCTGTCCCGAGCTCATTTTGGGGAGAAGCTGTCCTTACTGCTGTTTACACCATTAACAGAATTCCGTCTTCTATCACATCAGGTTTGTCTCCTTTTGAGAAACTTTATGGTCATGTTCCTGATTACTCTTTCTTGAGAGTTTTTGGTTCTGCATGTTTCGTTTTGAGGCCTCACGCCGAACGCAGCAAACTCACCGCCCGTTCTGTTCTTTGTGTGTTTATTGGCTATGGTGATGGTCAGAAAGGTTATCGTTGTTACGATCCTGTTAGTCAGAAAATTTATGTCTCTCGTCACGTTGTCTTCCTTGAGCACATTCCTTATTTCTTGATTCCGTCTGACACTCCTAGTACACAAATGTCTGATCTCACTCGTATTGATCCTTTTGACTCTGATGTAGTTGATTTACCTGAGAACACAGATGTTGTTGACACTTCTGATGTTATAGATGCGCAGCCACAGGTTACTGATGTCACTGATTTGTCTCCTGCTCCTGCTGCTGCCCAAGATGATGCTCCTTTGATTGAGGATCCTCCCTCCACTCGATACCCTCGACGAGAACGTAAGTCTAAGCAGTTACCTGATTATGTTTATTCGACATATTCCTCACCTTTTGTGTCCTTTTTGACATCTGTTCACAAATTGTCTGAGCCCTCTTCGTACAAAGAGGCTGTTCTTGACCCTTGTTGGCAGCAGGCAATGGATGACGAACTCTCTGCACTATCCAAAACAGAGACGTGGGATCTTGTTCCTCTACCGACTGGTAAGCATGCTATTGGATCACGTTGGGTATATAAGATAAAAACCAAGTCAGATGGGAGCATTGAGCGGTACAAGGCTCGTTTGGTTGCTAAGGGTTTTACTCAGCAGTATGGTATGGATTATGAGGAGACTTTTGCACCAGTTTCCAAAATTGTTACTATTCGTACACTTATTGCAGTTGCTTCAGTGAGGCAGTGGCCTATTTCTCAGTTGGATGTTAAAAATGCTTTTCTAATGGTGATCTTCATGAGGAAGTTTACATGACTCCTCCACCAGGTGTTACCCATGGACCGGGGGAAGTTTGCAGGTTAAAGAAAGCATTGTATGGGTTGAAGCAAGCATCACGTGCTTGGTATGACAAGTTTTCGGTTGTGGTTTCCTCCCTTGGATTTCAGACCAGCCCGTATGATTCTGCGTTATTTGTCAGATGCACTCCTTCTGGTCGTATTTACTTTCTTTATATGTGGATGACATGATCATTACAGGAGATGATATTGCTGGAATTGCAGAACTGAAGCACCACTTAGCTCGTGAATTTGAGATGAAAGACTTAGGTCCTTTACGATACTTTCTGGGAATAGAGGTGGCTTCATCTCCACGGGGTTATCTTCTTTCTCAGTCTAAGTACATTGGTGATATTCTTGATCAGGCCCGTCTTTCTGATACTCGTGTTGCAGACACTCCTATTGAGACTAATGTCAGGTATACTCCCACTGATGGCATTCCTTTGACGAACCCCACATTGTATCGGACTTTGGTTGGCAGTTTGGTGTATCTTACCATCACTAGACCAGACATTGCTTATGCTGTTCATGTTGTTAGTCAGTTTGTTTCGGCTCCTACTACTGTACACTGGGCAGCTGTGCTTCGCATCCTGCGTTATCTTCGGGGAACACAGTTTCAGAGTTTGTTGTTTCCATCCACTTCTTCCTTGGAATTGCGAGCTTATTCTGATGCTGATTGGGCTGGTGATCCTTCAGACCGAAAGTCTGTGACAGGTTTTTGTGTATTTCTTGGTGACTCGCTTATCTCTTGGAGAAGTAAAAAGCAACAGGTTGTATCTCGTTCTTCTACAGAAGCTGAGTATCGTGCTATGTCTGACACTACTACTGAGATTGTATGGCTACGTTGGTTACTTGGAGACATGGGGGTTACGCTTTCCAGACCCACTCCTATGTATTGTGACAATTCTAGTGCAATCCAGATTGCTCGAAATTCAGTCTTTCATGAGCGTACGAAGCACATTGAGGTTGATTGTCATCTTACTCGACACCATTGTCAGCATGGTACTATCTCGCTACCGTTTGTTACTTCTGCTATGCAGGTTGCAGATTTGTTCACGAAAGCTCACTCTGCTTCACGGTTCCGTTTCTTGGTCGGCAAACTCTCGATGCTTTCGGTTACCGCATCATGAGTTTGAGGGGGGATATTAGCAATATATGTTAGGCCCATTATTGGCCCATTTTAGTTTCCTATATATATCTAGTTATGTATTACGTATGAACCTAATTTGCATTATATGAAACCCTAGCCGCTTTGCATTGTTTTGTCTTGCTTGATTTCTACAGTTAGCACATTTTTTCATTTATATATTTTTACTAATAATTCAATTGAGTGTAACATTAATAATAATTTGTAAATAAAAAAAGATATGCTGACTCATTTCCAAAGCCAACTCAACTACTGGGCCGAATATGTGTTCAAAAAGCCCATTAAGGCCCATAGCGTAGACTCCCATCTCGGTCGATCGTCTTCTTCGATCTTCGAAATCGCAGAGCCTCTTCGGCGAGGTTTCACTTTCTATGCACATCCAATAAAATATCCAAATCTCCATTTCTCAATAATATCTCGTCTCCGCAGCATCGATCGCAGTCCGATTTTGTAGATTTGTGTTTAGGGTTTGTTCTTGCGGATTGAATCCAAAGTTTGTATTTTTTTGTAATTTGGTTAAAAGGAGAAATGGAGAAGAAGAGATTGGCGGTGCCGCTTGTTTGCCATGGACATTCACGGCCGGTGGTTGATGTTTTCTACAGCCCTATAACGCCGGATGGGTTCTTCTTGATCAGTGCTAGCAAGGGTATGTATGAAGTTTGTGTTTTTTGTTTCATGGTGTATTACAGTGTAAAAGATATGTGTATTGGGATGATCGAATTGAATGTTGATTCATGGTGTTGCAATAGCATGTTTAAATGTTTCGTTATTTAATAAATGATTCAGATTCGAGCCCCATGCTAAGAAATGGAGAGACTGGAGATTGGATTGGAACATTTGAAGGGCATAAAGGTGCGGTGTGGAGCTGCTGCCTGGATCGTGACGCATTGCGTGCTGCGTCTGGTTCTGCTGACTTTACAGCGTAAAAACTTAATCTTTCATAACTTTACTTGTTTATGTTATTATCTAATATGCATACTTGATTATGTAAATCGTGATTGTTGAGGGGATATACTTTTTTATTACTTGAGCTCGGTGGTTGGATGAGGGGATGCTTTTGCCTTTGATTTCATTATACACCATGAGAGAGTGTAGAGTTATAGAGGTTTAAGAAGCAGATGTAAAGGTCATCTACTCTTTCCTGTAGTAGCTGACAATTGCTTAGGTGTATTGTTTGTAATAATGATCTGCTTCCAAATATTGACTTCAATTTGTCTTTCGTTTTATGAAAGAAAATCGAAGGGATGGGTGTAGGCAGTACTGACTGATCAACTGTGTGTTGTCTCAAAGTGTGTATGTTACACGCCGAGATCATATAAACGTCTGTTTTGACATCTGTCATCTCTGTACGAACTACGAACCATAAACGTCTTAGTAAAATGATGAACCTACCGGTAGGCGCTCCTTACTAATTTAGGGTAAATATAATTGTTTAGTGAAATTCTATGGGAAACTGTGGACTTATCACCATATATTCGGAACACTCATCTTGACATGAATATCTAATGAATTGATGCAGGAAACTGTGGGATGCTATATCTGGGGCAGAGCTGCATTCCTTTGAGCACAAGCATATTGTTCGTACTTGTGCATTTTCAGAGGTAAATCTGTTCCCATTTGTGCATCAATTCTCAAACATTGCAAAATATAAAAATACCGTTAAGCATTGGTACCTTCTCATGTACTCCGTAGTAAAATGTTTGAAAATTTGCATAAACTTGTGCATCTATTCGCACTGGTACAGTTCACACGTGTCATTTGTTTGTTTATTAGTTAGTTTAATGGATATGAATTTGTAAATGTCTAGGTATGTCGATGACTGGCACTTCTAGAATCAGTAAAAGTGATCAAATAATGTTTTAATGGGGCACTATGCTTTAATCAACCATGAACCATCTGTGCATTCTGAATTTTCGTTCATGTATGTTCCTTATTTATCTCTACATATATTTATTTTGGTTATAGGATACACACATGTTGCTAACAGGAGGGATTGAGAAAATTCTTCGTATATATGATTTAAACCGACCAGATGCACCTCCAAGAGAATTAGACAAGTCCCCGGGATCTGTCAGAACGGTTGCCTGGCTCCATAGTGACCGAACAATTTTAAGTTCTTGCACTGATATTGGTGGAGTTAGGTGAGATTTCCTCGTGCAGTATTTTCTTTGCATCTCTTGCCATAACTTTGTTTGCCATTCATAAAGTAATAAATAGATGACAAAAATTATTCATCTAAGATTTGACTTTTGGTTCAATACGTTGTTTAATGGTTGTATCATGTATGTTCATCCACCTAAAGGTTTTGACACCCACTTAATTATGTATTTTAGGTTATGGGATGTGAGAAGTGGAAAAGTTGTTCAGACACTTGAGACTGAGTCACCTGTGACGAGTGCTGAAGTCAGTCAAGATGGCCATTACATCACTACTACAGATGGATCTTCTGTGAAGTTTTGGGATGCAAATCAGTTAACTTGCTGACTGCGAATTTGTTTTGTCTAATTATTCTTCCCTTTTGCTTAGGAAGGTTATTCATGATGAAAATATATGTTTCGGATGCAGTTATGGATTGGTAAAGAGCTACAACATGCCTTGCGTTGTGGAATCAGCCTCTCTGGAACCCAAATACCGGAATAAATTTGTTGCAGGAGGTGAAGATATGTGGGTTCGTATCTTTGATTTCCACACTGGTGAAGAAATAGGTGAGTCTTGATTCGTGAAAGTCTCATAGTGTACTTATAAATTCTGAATTTACTCCCTTCCTAAATTGGTCAAAATGCAGGATGCAACAAGGGTCATCACGGTCCAGTGCACTGTGTTAGATTTTCTCCTGGAGGAGAGTCATATGCTTCAGGTTCAGAGGACGGCACCATCAGGATATGGCAAACCGGACCACGCACACAAGAAGAAAGCGATATTTCTCGCAAGATGGAGAACTTACATGTTGCAGAAGACGAGAACGAAAAGGCAAAAGAGAAGGATGAAGTGAGCCCATGATCTTTAAGTCCTTGAAGTAGACAAACTTGCCCTTTTTACATTATGGACAGATTACACTTGTCTTTACCAAATTTTCAAATACAAACAATATTTACGCTCTTAGCAGAAAAAACGAAAAATATAAAATTGAGAAGAAAATAGAAATATCAAAATTCGAATTAAGCGTTAAACACACTAATTAATTAGCAGCTGCATGATTAGCAGTCGTAATCTCATTCTTTACTCGCGTTGTTCTCGACGCTTCCGCTCTCGGACGAGCTGTAGTCTCTCCGAGACGACGCCGTATTGCTCTTATTGTAAACCTCAACTGCCTGCATCTGCTGCTGGTGAATCTGAAACAACTGCTGGCCGTGGTAGAAATCGGGACCCACTGGGCGTTGATAGTATTGATGTGCGGCGTACTCAGGTGGGACCCAAATTCCACCGAGGACGACTAGCTGGGCTGATGCAGTACCTGCTGGTGGCGGTGGGCTAGGGCTCGGACGTCTGGTGTGCAGTCTGTATTTCTGGTATTAATCGATCAAAAAGTAAACAGTATCAGAGACTTGGTTTCTTTTGGGTTGTTGATTTTCATGCATTTGAGATTGTCTAATTGCTTTTGTAATTTGTTGCAGTTTGTATTGAGCAAGAAGAAGAAGGAAAAGGTAGTACCTGCAGATGGCTTTTAACTTCATCATTCGTAAGACCATCTACCTTCATTAACTCCCTTATTTGCTTTGGTGTTGCAACTGTTGTTTAATCAATCAAACAATTAGTTACGAAGCAAAGATTATGGAAGATTTGTGCATTTGATTAGTTTGATAGTAATGGAATTCTTTACTACTATGTGTATATTTACCTTGAGAGCCACCTAGCATCTGAAGGGCATTAACGAATTTCCTATGCAAGTCTGGTGACCAACATCTTCTTGCCTTTCTATGTGTCTGGTTGCTGCTGTTGTTGTATGTAGTGTTATTTGATGTTGTCAGAGTGTCAGCACCTGAGTTGTTATTGGGATCGTTTTGTATCATATTTCCCTGACAGTAATCAGATATCGGCTCAGACCCCATTTGTTTCTTCTTTTCTTCAAGTAGTTGATGCTCGTTTTGGTTATTGGCTAAGGCTAGGATGTTGTTGTTATAGGTGGGGAGGGTTATTGGGGAAGTTGAGATTATATCCTTGCTGAAGGGAATGAAGGCTCCTGTTGTAGATGAGTTGTTTATGTTGAGTCCCATGTCTGGATGCTCAGCACCGAGATCGGTTACATTATTGTTTTCTTTGTTAGGTGTTTGGCTCCAGAGCTGTGCTGATACCATCCAGTTACATTTGTCCGTCTTGGTTGCAACATCCATATCTGCTTCACCATCTGTTGCAGGGCTCTTGAGGGGTATGAACTCTTCAAGCACTGGCCTTGTGCCTTGGTTGGATGATTTCACTGCCTGTAGCTTCTGTCTTGAAGTCTCCACAGCTGCGTTATTGTTTTCATGCATACGTATTAGCCTAGCTACCAAAATAACATCTTTTTATATCCATAACAGAAGACAACATACCACTGGAGAGGAGCTGCATGCAGAGAGGGAGCTCTCGCTTAAAAGCCTCGATCTTAATGCGTTCATCCTCAAGACATGCAAGGAACTCCTCCAGTTGTTTTGGTTCTGGCAGCTGGTACTCAACAGAGGAAGCAAGTGATCTGAGAAGCATAGAGTAGCTTTGAGGCTTCATATCTAATCCAAGCTCGGATGGAGATGCCATGAACCAAAGTAAGTATCCAAATATTATTATTATCAAAGGCCAGAGCTTAGGATTATTCTGAAACAGAAAAAAACCAAACTCAATATTGATATAATAAATAGCAGAAAAGGGTGATGGTATATGGGTTGGGGTTTGGGAACATAGGAAGAATATAATTAATGGAAAAGAGAGTGGTTGGAGGCGTTGGACTGCTAGTGAGGAGGCTAGAAAAGAGAGATACAGAGAATGTTGAAAATGATGAGCTTATGAAGACAAGAAGGGTCAGCTGGGTGTCTTTTTAGGGCTCAGATACAGAGAGTCACAGAAAGAAAGAAAAAGATAGAGGGAAAGAGGGAGATGGGGTGTTGGATGAATAACACAGAGTTTAGGGGGTGTTTTGTAAACGTAAATATTAGAAGGGACTGATTATTAAGTAATATATGTGATTACATAATAAAATGAAAATAAAAAAGCTTATCAAAATGAGAAGAATCAAAAGATGCTAACAGCTTAGGGCTCTCATGTGCTTGTTTAGAAGCTTTTGTGCCATTTTGTTCAAAAATCTTCTTTTCTGTGCAAAAAGATTATTCTTCTCCTTCTCTAATTCCTTTATTTCCTTTAATGATTTTGCAACCTTTGATATTTATTCATATTTTTATAATCTTTATTTGTTGTTCTGTAAAAACAATTTTCAACACATCTTTAATTTGATCAAATGCATAAAAATGTTGGGTAATTAATAAAATATTCGGTGTTTATAAGCAGGTATAAGTTTGGTGGAGATGGGGATGTGCAAGAATGAAGAATGGTAGTAAGCATATCCAGAGGAGAATATTGGGTAATGTGAGAATGAAATATCCAGCACAAGTATTCCAGGTATATATACTTTTCTAACCAAAAACACAAATGCACTTTACTCAAAATAAATGTCGAAATATTCCAAATGCTGTGCTGAGAAATGAACTGGTAGCTAACTTTTTAAATATTGCTTTTGGAAAACTCTTTCGTACATGCCTGCGCCCAAAATCTAGCAGGCCTTTAATTTATTTTTTACTCAATTGCATCCACTAATTCCGATCCCTCTTTTTATTCAAAATTTACATGAAGCTTTGGATCCCTCTTTTATTCAAATATGACATGAAGCTTTGTTCTCTGCTGTTGATCTGCATTTTTCATTGTCCATTTTAGGTATATCAAAATTGATGCACTACGGGCGGCGTAAGAGTTACACAGAGAACATAAGTGAGAGATGGACAAACCTCTGCCCAACAAGACCTTGCAGGACCTTCCAACTGTTAGTGGCCCTCTAAGGTTGTACAGTAAGTTGTCCTACCTATATGCACTTAAATGTCCTTCAATAATAGTATTCATTTTTTGTTATGCAGACAAACCTTCTGGTGCATTTTAGTATATTATTTTTTGTTTATACAATACTACCTATTACCTACCAGACAGAAAAATGTTTGCTTCAACTATTAAAAAATTGGCATAAAAGTATATTTTAATATATGTATATATATATATAAGTAGCATACTAGCATTTGGTACTCTCATCAAGATGCATTTTTGAATCATAGAAGAAATTTTCATTTTGCGTCAAAAGGTGCTTAATGTTTGTCTAAGTTTTAGTGCATTTGACAGTTGAAGAAAAACAGGTTCCCTTTAACAGAATATCTAATGTAAACCTAAAGAATTAGTCACCATGTGTGTGCAGAACAAAATATTTTGTCCCAAGAAACGAATATCTTCATTCCCACTTTAGACTTGTAAATACAAACACTGGAATGCTTTTGAAAAAAAGTTATCTAATACTTGGTAAAGCTTATCAACTCTCATGACTAATAGGGAGATAATGAAAAATGAGGAGACCTAAGATGGCTTGGGGAATCTCTGTGTTCTCCTCTTCTACAAACATCAGTCACAGCACTGTGAGTGAATTGGCTGAGAGGCAAACAAAGATTCTACCCTTGGCAAGTGTTAGAAAATTTAGAGCAGGTTTAAGTTTTTTACAATTCCACATGGAATTCCTCATTTACGGTATGCCATAGGAACTGTCGAGGAGAGTATAGACTCATGAATATATATATATATATTATTAAGAATAAAAGTATTTTCCTTATAAAAAAGAAGCAAAAGGGAACAAAGTATAATGTAATGGCATGGGTACTTAAATAAGGAGAACATTTAGCATAAGATAGAGGGTCCAAAGCAGTTCTAAAGAATGGTAAAGAGAGTAAGGATGTTGGGTCACTTTCTGGAAAATGAAACTAGTCTGGTGTGCAGTAGTCTTCTAGTACAAGCCAAAGAAAGCCTTGATTGAGTCTTGGTTCTTTGCCTGCATCCAGTTCACATCTTTTTCTGGAGATTCTTCTTTTCTTTTTTGTTTATTTTCTATGTTTCAGCTATGTTTAGCAGAGTAATCACATAGAGAGATGTACCATGTGCTGACACGTGTTGCTTTATCATATTACAGTGCTGTCTATTCCTGAATATCCCTTTTGTCTGATTGTGGAAATTTAGGGGAATCTCTTATTCTTAAACTATGAACATGGACCAATCACAGATGGACCTAACTTAGCGAAGATACCTTACCTACAAATAGTGTCCAACACAATTGGGCCAATTAGCAGTAGGTCGACAAAATGTGCCACAGTTTCCTTACGAGTATGCTCTATACCAAATATGTGTTTGTCATTTGCGACTTTTACTAGAGTTAAAGAAAATCAGAACTTAATTGCTGTATGTTTAGTAACTGTGTCTGTTCATTGTTGAGATTGAGAAAATGGCGAAACCAGTTTTAAAGGTTTCGCAAGGTGCATGTGATGAAATGGTGGCTTTGTGAAAGGGTTTGAGATATCTGGAATAATATCCAGTAAAGGTTGTTCTTGAATTACTAACGAGGACCAAGTACAGATACAACGTGTATTTATAATATTCTTCTTTATTTGAGTACTACACAGCTATCTGAATTCTGACAGCACCAAATTAAGGCATTTTTGTTTTGTTATTGACATCCATAGATACCTGGCTTCTAGATCAAATTTTGTTAAAGTATGGTATCTTTAAATGCATATGTATTGAGACATAAGCAAATATTCTTCTTCGATTTGCATAACATTTGAATTGTTCATTTCCCTTTCGTTTTCAATTTTTACGGAAAGATATTAAGAGCTATTCTATGGAGTATCCCTTTATAAGATTATGAATTTATTCATTCAGCTGTTTGAGTTAGTAGTGATAGTGACTTGTTTAGCATACTGTCAACAACAGAAAATGTTCAAATTTAACAGTAATGTGATTAGTGTCTACTTTTGCATAGATTACAAGATATGATTAGTATATGAATACTTGCTCTTGGATGCTCAATTTGTAACTTTAACAAAGTCTGAAAAATCTAACTTTTTTATGCTAAAACAGGTATCGGAAATGGAGGGGCTTTAGCTTCAGATTCTCACATTCACTCCGCTGTTTCAGTCAGCTCATATGTGAAGCATATATGCTGGCACGAGCTTGCATGCCTTCCTTTTCCTTGTGGTTTATCTAAAGCCAAAAGTTGTTAGTCTATACAAACACATTGAATTTACCGAGAAGTTCATATTTGATAGAAACCAAAGTCTTCACTTATTAATAAGTCCTACGAAATGTTGGGTTTAGAACAAGGTGGAAGCAAGAATATATTCTTCACACGAGAAGGGAACTTGCGTATTAGATCTGAAACGCTATGGAGTGGGAATAAATGGAATCAGAATCGCCTTGTCGGCCTTAATAACTCAAATACCATTTACAGAGTGTATAACTTGGCCTTAAGTGTATACATAATCGCTTGGTATAAGGCCGGCCTGCGTGTCGGGCCTTACGACTGTATGTGAAATGTGACGATAATTAGTTTTCTACAGGTACATGATGAATTTCATAATAAATATAAGTATGCAAATACTGCTAATGGCATTCATTCATAATAAACACAGATACCCCAGACCTTTCCTGCAGGGTTTTGGCCATACTTGAGGAGAAGAAAGTTGCAGAACATACTTGTTGGGCATAGGTTTCTCATTAAGGACAGTGTGCACAGGCAAACAAACAGCACTTAGTGACCCAGTTATTTATCAAACTGAATGTCTAGGAACGTTCAGCTGGAATTGAGCTCTTACCCCAAAGCTGTTTAGCTTTTTAGGTCTCCACGTGGTTCGACCCCTCACAATCTCTGCCCCATCATGAAGCTGAAGCATATGCTGACACTCAACATCTCCAGAGTCTAGAAATTCAGATTTCTGATCCCCAGCCACAGCAGTAAGGGATTGCAGCACATTGTCCCTGCCGCATTCCCTCCTGTACTCCAAAGTTATGGCAGCAAGTTCATGACTCTCCATGATTGGCAGCGGAGCACTCTGCAAAATTTGTCTCCATGTTAATCTTCAGATGCACTAAGCGTCTAACATGTAACATCAAAATAGAACATATAGTTGTAGTTGAAGCAGCGGTGCCCGTTAATAACTCAGTGGACATATTTTTAACATTAAATGGCAGCTTAACAACAAACAGCTTCCTTGCAAATCCATTTGTTCCAAGTGCATATATATCCCTTTCAGATTATATCATTTCAAATATTGATTGGTACATCACATCACTATTGGTAAAGGGGGCAGAAGGGGTTTCTTAAGCATGTCAATTCCTTTCACCCAGACTATTAATTGCAGGTATTTCCAAAAATATTTTACCTCCAGAATCCAGCCAATGTATTTCACATTGTTCACGTGCTGGTTGACATCAAGATCACTCCATCTAGGCTGAACACAATTAAGAATATTATCAGGAAGGGTGCACTGATCAAAACACATAAAAATAAATCGATAACCCAAGAAGAGTTACTCACAGTTAATCCTTTGCGGACATAATCCGCAGTGACCTCATCTAGTTTAGGCAGCTTTCGACCATCCTCATCAACAATTGGAGCAGAATCAACAAAATATGGCCCTATTTCTGCCCGCACTTCATCAGGCATTTTGGACAATCTCCTTGTCTGCTTATTCATCATTACCCACACACTGAAAAAGTCCAGACATGAAGGATTTCAATAAGTCACTTAGACCCAGCACAATTGATCAGCTGCGACAGTGTTTTCTTATATAATATATCATAGGGTTAATTATGGAATATGATAAACTATCTTATATACCTGGATGCCCTAGTAAGAGTTTCACCAGTGTTTCTATCCCGTATAAGCCAGTCCCGTCGCATACCATTTTTTCCAGATGCAGCCACCCAAGAGTCAACTTGAACAACATCACCCCTGTGGCAATATACGATTAGTAACATATATTGTCATGGAGTGCAGTCAATAGTCACAGTTACAGAACTAGTAAACAAGACCCAGAGAAGGTCTGCCTGACACATGATCAACATAGTTCGAACACATCACAAAAAAATACCAGTCGAAGTCAAAAATGCACTCAAGCCTATATAGCCAAACACTATATGGCAGTACATGTAACTGGGACACAAAAATTACCCACACAACATTGGCATGGCCAAATATATGAAATGCTTACCATGTGGGATACCGCTCGACCATAACTTGCATTTTGGTGACAACCCATATAAGATTCCGTTTACTCATCTCTGGCGTCGAACCAAAACCATCAACTAAAAGCCCAGCAGTTTTAACATGATTAAGAGCAGTTTCCTAATAAAAACATAATAAGATGATTCTTGTGGCTGAATAAAGTTTGAAATTGGATGTATAAGTATAATGATGATAGTTCCGCAATACCTGCAGATGATTCATCAGTGTTTCTATGGATGCTGTGCGATCTGCACCTATTTCATAAGACCTGATGGAGAAATTCTGACTAAAGATTAGACCATCCTGAACTATCCTCCCCAAGCCAAAGGGATCAACGAGCATGTCAGGTCTTTTGGGTTTCCAATCCAACATCATCCACTGTTTCTCAGCTGCCAAGAAGATAGTAGTAATAGCAGCAAGAAGCATGCTCCAGTCAGGCAACTGGTTGATAAAAGTTCTCGGCTGTTGGTGCGATGAATACTCATCCCGTGATCTTTCTACCGGTGTCAAACCAACAGAGGTACCATTAATCTTGTGCGGCGCCTGTGCGTTAGCTTTAACATTCAAATTCCTCGAATTAGGAATCGACTTGAGGTTGACAGACCCTCCAACCTTCCCTGTGTTCTTTGAGTTTGACTCAATAATAGAGGGCGACGAAAACATACACGCAGTGGCAGCAGCGGTAGCAACCATGATTCAACGATGAAACCACCCAGACAGTTTAATTTATGAAATTTAGCCTCCTTAACCACACAATAACCAAAAACCCTCCTGCACTATCAAACAAAACAACTTTGTTAACCTTTACGGAAAACACAAGAAAACAAAAACATAAAATACCAGATAGTCACAACAATGAACAATTTTAAACACATTATAACCAATATCTACCAGGTAAGGGAACAAGAAACAAAAACATAAACATAAACAAATTCAGACAAAATAAAATTAAAAAAAATTAAAAAAAATTCGGGACCACAAAGAGCCAATGACAAATCTGCATACAGCTAAGAAACACTGAAACCACAGAAACAGATCCAGATCTGACATTCGTATATACGATGAAAGCAACAAGCAACGCAACAAACACAAATCATAAACAAGCTGAAAATCGGCATGCATCGTTGCTAGACAAAATCTCAAGCATATTAAACTGATAGATAAATCAGGAAGAACAATCGGCGAAGTGGAGTACCTGAAAAACGAATCAGCAGAAAACGAGGAAGAGACTACGAACCAGCAGCGGCAGAGACATTGTTCAGATTTCGGATCCGCAAACCCTAGGGAAGCGGCTAGCGGCCGTGGGTTGATGTTTTGGTCAGGTTAGGGTTTGCAATCCATCGCAGAGGGAGAGAGGTGAACAAGGAACGCGGAGGTCTTTCTAGAGTTTTTCCGGAATTAGGGATTTGAAAAAAAGTGATGATGACCTGGAAATTGGTATGCGATGACAGCGTGAACCTCGTTTCATCAATTTATATAACGACAAGCAAAACTGGACAGTGTGCTGTATGTTTCCGCACGCATTAAAACTACGTCGTTTTAATTCGAGCTTGCAAAAATACACGTGTCGTGCTTTGTGAGCTAGCACACACTAAGGTACTTATCTAATTTTGAGATTTGCATTGAAGGATGGAGTTGGAAGTTGGTTAAGGTTAGTTGAAGATCAACAGCATTTAGAGTTTGTTTAGGATTGACATGAAACTAGATACTTCTTCCTTGTTTCTTCTGCTTCAATTTCCGGCAGCCGACATGTTCCATCACTTCCAAATGACTTTTGTTGTGTTAAAAACACCATGATAACAAGTGGCTCATGTACCAATTTCCTTTTGATGGACTTCTAAGCCATTACTTTAAATGGCGATCTTAGTATCAACTTTGAGTTAATGCTAATCTAAGCTGCTCTAGTTTGAACAAACACGGAATGTTCATCTAGAAAATCCATGATCTAAACATACAGAGTGATTAAGGGGTTAGTTGATTAAATGCATGACCAACTTTTCAATCTTGATGGGTGAGAGTGAGGGCTGTGCAAGTAGATGATTACCACTTCATTGGGAACTACTAACTAATTCATACTCAATTGCATGGAAATGATACCCAACTGCCCACTACTTAGAAATATTAATCATGTTTTGAAAATGGCAAATTTGGTTTCAACTACTTCAACCCACTAAAGATTATGCAAAACTTAGATATGAGAAACACTGACAATGACATGATCCAAATATTGATCATATGTATGACAACAAACAGAGCATGCAAAACAAAGTTGTTTATTGCATAAGTCATGATGATTAATTTCCATGCTGGATTACAAATCCAAATATCTTACGTTTAAGGCGCTCTATATTCCCAGCTAGTAGTTCGTTGTGTTTTGAAACAATCTGATCGAGCCAATCATTGACTCGTTTCAAGTGGGATAGAACTGCTGCTATGGAGCCATTGTCTAGAGGTAACTTCTTTCCGTTACCACTGCTACGTTTCCCCTCTCCAAATACACGAAAACCGGCATCTAATGACTCTTCGACAAACTTTAGGAACCATGTCTGCATTTCAGTTTGCAGTTTTATAGCCATATGATGCGTGTCTTTGATTCCATCACCCTTGCTCCAAGAATCGAGCTCACCAGCAGTTTCAAATAGAGAGTGCGCACTAGACTTGTGATCCCTTTTTGCATTGAACGTAAATGAGTTGCCTTCGGAGAGTGTTGTCTTGGCAGTTTTTTTCTCTGTCATTTGGTTTGAAATGAGAGATACAACTTGAAGATCAGTGGACAAAGCTGCTTCAACCCAAAGATTTGCCAACTTAAGTTGATCACTGTTTGGATTTGCATCACCACTGTGGTCAGTTACCAAGGATGCGACAGCAACCACATCATTATACACATCAAAGAAGCGATCAATAGTTGGCAGTGGATTTCCTGCCTTAGATGATGAACATAAATCTGCAAACATGCTGGACAGAGATAACACGTTATGAAACAGAACCACCATCGTCTTAAGCTGATAAGAAACAACTAAGAATTCATTTGCAAATTTTAGAAGGCTAATGTAAGCACCTCAAACTTCTGATAACAGAGTCAGTGGCCATTGCCTCTAGAAGAGCTTCAGCTGCAGCTTTAGATGCAAGGTTTTTTCTATGCAAGGCACCCTGTAAAAGCAACATTCACCTTCAGCTATAGATTCCAGTAAATTTCATTACGTGTATAAATTTCTGCATCCATATCACAAGCAAGGAACAAAAAATTACCTTCCCAAGATTAGCTAGGTCAGTAGAGACGGCATCAAGAGGAACACTCCCATCACTCCATTTCTTTTCATGTACCTTGATTTTGGAAGCAGCTTGAGATTTCTTGCCAGCTCCCATATTTGTAGAATCACTAGTTGTGATCGATTTGTCCTCACTGGATGACTCATCCTCACTCAGCTGTATGCTGTGCACGTCACTTAGACGCCTTGACATAGCAGCCTGCAAATTCCATGACATTCATTAGTAATAACATTGGTAAAATGCTCTCTCTGATTGGTAGCTCAAAAATTGACGAAAAATTAAGAAGGTTAAAGTCCAATCAGAGATCATAGACAGCTAAAGTGCTACTTTGCGTGATAGGATAGTAACCCAAAGCAAATAACAAGCAATGGGCATTATAATAAAAACATACACAGCAATGGCGAAATGACAAACAATCAAAAATTGAAGAAGTTTACCTGAGTCCTAATCAAGGATTGCATATCAGGTCTGCTCCGCGAAGCACACTTCTCCTTTGCTCAACAGAACCTGTAATATCCCCAGAAGGTTCATCCCAGCTCTTCCTACTAGTTTTCGCAGAGCCAACAAGAGCTTCAGAAACTCTAGAAATCTCAGCAACAATAGTAGCCATCTTCTTTCTTCCACAAGAATCAGAAGCAACTCCAATGCAAGGCGAAGACTTCATACCAATAGACAATCTCCTTCCCGGAGACACAGAAGTCCTCCTACCTGCAGGAGACGCCAACCGCCTCCCATTCGGCGAAGGCTGTCTATACCTTGATGGGACCACAATTGCCGGCTCTTTAGAATGTGAGTTTCTCCTGTTTTCTTCCTTAGCTGCAGCTAAGCTCGGTACTACGCATTTCGATGGAACTGGAGAAGCTGATCTCTTGGTTGTTTTTCCAACAACAGGGGAGGGATCTCTCTCAGCTGAATTCACAATCTTCCTCCCTACAGAAGAGGATCGCTTAGTACTCGCTGGAGACGAGAATCTCTGCGGCTTCTTAATCGAACCAGTATGTGGTTCATCGGTGTTCTCATTGTTGTTATCCCTTGCTCCAAGTGGTAGTCTTGAGTTCCTAGCCGTAGTAGATTTCCTTTCACTCTCCTTCTCCGTCACATCCGAATCCATCTTCTTCTTTCTATAAGCCAAAACTGGATGAATCAGCTGATCCTCATCAGACACCGGCTGAATCACAAAATCTCTCTTAGACGGCGAAATCTTAGCAACAAGCAATTCCGGACTTCCTACAAACGGATGACGTCCAGCAATAGGACGAAGACCAGAGACCTGAGGAACAGGGGAGTCTAAATGGAATCTATCAACATAAGCAAACTGGCCTAACTGAAGCCGGTTGGTGAGAATTAACTCATTGTCACGTTCAGAAAGTGAGACGTAGGTGGAGTTGAGTGAATCGGAGAGCTGAACGTAGAATCCGTGGTTAGGCCAGAGATCGGATCCGGCTAAGGCAGGTACTATGCCGATGATTTGAAGGAGAGGCGAGCGATGGTCGCCTGTGACTCTGATGTTGGAATTCATGGCGTTGAGGAGCTTGAGGAGGATACCTGGGGTAAGGGACGCCATTGAATTGAGATTTTGAGATCTGAGCATCGGTTGGTGTGATTATCTGGAGAAGATAAAGAAGAGGGTTTAGTGACCGTTACTACGTGCGTCAGATTAATTTTGAATTGAAAATTTGAATATGCTCAACCTGTATGTGTTTTTTGAATTTTGGAATGGTAACGGACACACGTACGTTGACCTTTGACGCCGTTGAGAACTTCATGGGCTTCTTCGTTCAATTTGCAATTCTTTTTAGAAGGCCCATTATTTGATTCAACTGCTGCTGGGCCGGGATCCAGATATGATATTGTCTACCTGGATTCGTTTTAAGTCATGAGAAACAGCACAACAGTTGTTGCATTTTTGGAGTATTCAAGAGGGATTGGATCTTGGTAGTAACAATTCTACAAATCCACATGTTTGAACAAGTAGTGGAATCGTTTTAGCACATACATGTCATTACATTTGTGGATAAATAGCTTGCTGCCTATCGATAAAGCCAGCATTTGATGATTTCAAGCTTTATTACAACACTTCGGCACTTCCCCCAACATTAGTTTACGAGAAGATACCAAAGATGCCTGCAAAAAAACAAATAATGGAAAGATTAAACAAGGTTTGATTCATATAGTTCAGATGAGAGGAGAATAACAAAACTATCATAACCAGATAAGCGATAGTCATAACACAAACTAATTAAGAGCATGCCATTAACCAAAGAAAAATAAAATTGAGTAGAAAAGCATTGCATACAGCTGCATCAAACTCAGATGGTGACCTTATTTTTTTCATGCGTTTTAAAACAGTATCAAATTTAAGTGGAGATGATAAAGCAAGATACAGCAACTCGAAGAAAAGCTAGCAAATAGCAATTACCATATTCAGCGTATAGCTGTATACAATAAACAATGACGGCCAAGATGATACACCAACAGACATTATATGCGATGCATTAACGGGAAACGTGGCAGGTTAATTGTTTTATAGAAACGGAAAATCTTGGGACCAACTTTTTGCTAGTAACATTTAAAAAACATTAAACACAGCCCTAGAGAAAGGAATCTTTTACCAAACTTCATCACGACTCCTTAACTTGGGAGCACTCACAGTTTAAATTATTAAGTATAATTTCAACAAGGACAACAAGTAGATAACTTTAAAACAGTAGTATTTTGTTGCATTACATGGCCATCATAAAAAATTTGAATTACAGTGCTATTAACTAAGAAATGATGAAACAGATAAGCCTCTACATTGTTAAATCATAGTGTATAGTCCAGGAAAGAGTGTTGCATAAACTATATTTGTCCCAATTCAATCTTCAAGCCTTTTCCCATGCAACTTATCACTTCCGCCAAAGACAAGAATCATAACTTATAGAGAAAATCCTTAGAGTCAACAAACAGGATAACCACAAAAAGCCAGTAGATATATAGTTGTTATTGGCACACTCATCCTTCTTATGGTAAGCATTATGATATAAAATGCAGGCACACAGTCAAATGAACAGGAACAAATCCACCAGTCTTGTAAATATAACACTTCCAGAAACAGTCGACAAAGTAAACTAGTAGCAACTGAAAGGTGTGTTATCTTAGAAAAAGCATGCACAAGTTGTCTTGTTTTAAATGAACACAAACAATTGACCACTGAACAGCGACTGGCTTGAAACGAATAATATCCATAAGAACAACAGACAATGAATGTAGTCAGGTCAACTACATAAAATCAACAGAAACATTCCTCGATCAATCATCGCAAGCGGCAAGTCACGCGACCATACAGAATAGTGCTAACTGCTAAACATCCAAACTAGGACACTAAATGAAGCAGCATTAGTAACCAATTAGCGGAAAAAAAAGCCAAGAGCATGATCAAGCGTTATAAGAGTCATCGTAATAACAAAATACAGACCTGGGGAGTGGGAAGTGGGAATACATCCATCTGAATCAAGAAGAAACCTGCTTCTGTCCTTCAGCTCCTCAATCCGATTCTCCAGAATCTTCAAGCTCGTCATGCGCAGTAGTCACGTCGGTGGACGCGGATGAGATGACGACGACGAGAGTGGAGAGCGTAAGATGATGTAAAGAATTGGATGTCGACATGGTTGGATTTAGGTCCAGGGTTTCGCGGATGAAGAGACTCGGAGCTTCCCGATACAAATATTGCCATAAATACCCTTGACATGAAAAGGTTTAAAGACACTGTTCGGGGCAAATTGGTAAATTGGAAAACAGTTAAAAGCTTTCTTATTAATTGCTCCTTAAAATAAGGAACTTATTGATCACAAAAGTAGTAACCAAGAAGACATCAGATACGTTGTGTTCAGAGCCATGGAGAATTGTACAATGGAGTGACAACAGACTTGACTTGGAGGTATTTGTTTAAAGCTTCCATCCCATTGTCTCTTCCAAAGCCACTCATTTTGTAACCACCATAAGGACAGTCTTTGTCAAATGCAAAGTAGCAGTTCACCCAGATAACCCCAGCACGGATCGATCTTGAGACTGTGTTCATAGTGTTCAAGTTAT